>JAPZDV010000007.1:3169525-3181129 GCA_029814665.1 Acanthurus lineatus | reverse complement strand
TCAGGAAACGGTGCTGAGGAGAGTGAATCAAAACAAGAAAAGTGCAGGACGGAAAATCGAAACAAAAAAATAAGCTGAAAGATGCTGCAGTGCTATGTGAGCTGCACAGGCAAGTTATAAGTCTGTGTGTTGTCAATGCAAATGATATCTTTCAGATTCATATAATGTTAAAAGGCTAATATCATAAAAAACTCTAATATATATGTGAGAAAATAGAGATTTGTCTACTTTAATTCTGGATAAGTTCAAAGAAGAGTCTAAGAAAATGCATTATTTATGAAACTGCAAAACAAAAGCAATCACAGCTATAGTTACAACACATTTTACAATATGCACAAATCCATATGTTTGCCTCTAAACACAGCACAGGGGATACATATCTGGTTTTGATATTAAGAACAGGTACACCAGCACATCATCACTATCACCACGATGTGCTGGGTAAGGGGCAGGTTTGGATCCGTGTGCTCTGAGGGCTCCTGTCAATAATCCCACATCTGCTACATACAACGCTGTCACAAGTCACAGAGTGATGGTAATGTCCTGGCAGGCTCTGAGGAAGTGCGGTGCCAGGGATGCCTTGTTAGCCAGGTGGTGATGATACCAACATAGCTGGGCTTAATGCGTACAGCAGCAGCTGCAGCAAACAGAATAACTAAAGCCTTTAAGCTTTTCCACAGTGGTAACTGAATTTTAACCAGAGCTGAAAGAGCTGAGAGGAAGGATCCTGATTAATATGAAGGCTCTGCGCGAGGGCACAGGATCTGCTACGTTCGGTAAGACAATCAGTCTAAGGCAAAAAAAAAAAACAAACAAAAAACAACAAAAGTTGTCAACTTTACATTTTCTGCATAATCACTCAAAGAGCTGAACATGTAATGAGAGCTTTATATCTCAAATCCTCCTTAATTTATCAAACAGTGCTTGTGTCACAGTTAACATGACTTATGGACCTTGCTAAGAAAGCTAGCTGGCTAGCTCTACTGTGAGCTAATAACTTAACTTTATGCTCTTGTCAAATATAGTCACTTCTGGGTCTAAAAAACCAAAACGGCAATGGCTAAAATTCCAAACGGAGGCTCCAAAACTGCAGTCTAGAAACAAATGAATAACATCAGTGTGTCTACATCCACTTCTTCCACACAGTCTTTATATTAAGCTACACTGTGTTGACAATATTAACACACTGATCATATGAACTGATACTGAAAGAATGGATCAGGCTTTAAGAGCATTCCTCATAGGTTTTATGTGACTCTGACAACCATTGTTACTGCTGTCAATACAATTTAACTGCAAAGGAGGCAGCTACACATATTTTAGAGCCACTTTATGCGGCAGAGTGTTTCACACTTTTTTTTTATTGTGGGTTTTATTTAAGTTTTGAAGGTCACTTGTTTGATTAACCAGGCCGACAAGGGAAATGTGGGTGTAGAGAGTGAGTAACACCGTGGCATCCACATCAAAGGCTGAGGGCAGCCTGCCTCACCAGCAGCAGAGCAGTTTCTTTGAGGGCAGCAGAACATGAATGTTTTGACACGTGTGTTCAGGCATGTGTTGAATGAGAAACTGAGCTTTTTGTTTTTTGAAGACAGGTCATGTCTGTTCTGCACATTGAAGAAAAAGAAAAAAATAAAGCCACCAAATGCTATAAAGCTCTGAATGGTGGGTGATGGGCATGGTCCCTTTTATATACAAGTTAGATTACATACATTTGCCAACCAGAGGAATTCCTATCATCATCATCATCATCATCATCATCATCATGCCCCTTCAAATATTTTGTCTTGCAGAAGCAGTCACCATCAAGGATAATTGAGACATAATAGTGCTTTATGTTTACTTGGGGCTCGGATTAATGTCTCTGAGAATGCCATTAGTGGTTGTGATTGCTGCCTGGAAAACTGGCGAAGAGGGCGCCAGAAGCGTTGTGGAGGGTCGGAGCATAATGTCGGGTTTGTAGGACAGAAGAGAAACCGGACGAACAAACAGGCAGAAAGTATGATACAGTCAGCTGAGATATCACTGACTTATTCCACAGTTTGATTGGGCTGGTAAACACTGTGTGCTTGAGGGAGGGATACCATACAAAATTGGGGCCAGAATGAAGAAATTTCATAATTATCAGCAGAGATCAGGTTGAGGATTTGAGGGGGTTTCTGTCTGAAGTGGGGCAACAATCAGAGCAATCAGAGAGGAAGAAAGTGACGTCTGTCTGTCTGTCTGTCTTTTCATGCATGTGTGTGCTTCCATGGCTCAGCCTGATGCAGCGGAGGACAAGAGGGTTGAGTGGTTTGATGGAAAACGGGGAGAGTTCATGTTTGATGGGAGGGGAGGGTATTACAGGATCTGTGGCACTCTCCACAGGCTTCAGCATTGCTCTTCAGAGGATAAGAAAAACGGCGATCCTGCACACAACGGTGACCCCGAAGGTTCAGCCAACAGGACACTCGTGCCCACGCAAGATATGGAGAGGCCCTTGGATCTAATTCAGTTCAACAGACATTTGGCAGCTTTGCCATTCTGTCGGGCCATTTCAGTGAATTACTAGATGAAATACAAGAAAATTTGGTAGAACATGACCTTAAAAAGACAATCGATACTCCGAGTAAGAAAAAGCTCTTATAAATGTCCTTTGATATCATCCTCTTACATTTTGAGAAAAAAAGTAAAAATCAACTATTAAAACTTAACTAAATAATGTAGTTTATTTACTTCTTATTACTGTAATCACTTTGGCTAACAATCAGTGGCTCATTTGTATTTTTTTTACCATTTGTCTTTTAAAGAAAACATTTTTAAGAGCAGTCGTGGTCACAGCAGGATCTTGTTTTTTTACTGAAACAGTTTCTGTGTTCCTGCAGCAGGACCGATATGGACATTTTGGGGAAAAAAAATAATAATACAAAAGCAGAAAATGATGACTCTGATTCATTCTGCAGAACTGAGCTCGCTTTTAAGAAAAACAAACTTAATTGGACTCATGAGTCGTGACAGGTGGTTGACTGTTACTGAATGCAACAGCAGACTTATTACAAAAACTTAACTGTTGAATATGCATTTGATATTAAACTCAGGGGCTGAAAGAAGAGCAGGAGTGTACGCAAATGATCGATTACTCGTGCTGTGGCAGCAGGATGCTAACATTGATCATACAGTGAGTAACAGCACAGCAAATGGTATGAAGAGCAGTGGGAGACTTAACTTTAACCACTGAAATATGAACAAAAACAAATGAGTCAGATAAATCCCACGTATCGTTTCCTCCCTCTTGGGGTGGCAGTTACCATTTTGAGGGGGGCCAGTACCAGGATGACGTAGCGGACCTCACAGCAGTTCTCCCCCCAGTTTTGCGGCCTCTCCAGGCGGGAGATGCACACATGACGCCTCTGAAGATTCTTCACGTTGCAGCTGGAGCAGAGAAAGAGAGAGAGAAAGAGACAGATGAGGTTTTATAAATGTCAGCGTGTCACCTCACCGGCAGCACCCTTCATTTCCATAGATTAACCTCTCTCTCTCTCTGAAGCAACAGGTAGACAGGAATCAAATGTGCTGGGTGAGCCTGCGTTGACTTGCACACACTCACACACACACTCTCTCATACACACACAACCTTTTTACTGTATAACTGAATGTGTGTTAATATGCAAATATACTGCAGAAACACCCACACTTACCATTCTTTAGTTCTACCAGAAGGATATAAGTGTTTTTATACAAGATTCAAACGTGAAACTGAAAAGAATTGAAGTGAACTGGAGTTTTTAGTTAAACTCGAGGATTAAATGTTGCTTATAGAAGCTCTGAGAGAGAAGTGAGAAAAATAAACTGTTTTCTCTCATGCAATAATGACTGAAGGAAAGAATGAAATCAGTTGCATTTTTGCCTGTTGAAACTCTTAAAAAACACTGATGAAAAATCTTCTTTATAATGTGAAAACCCTGTTTGAGGTTTGGTTTGGTTAGCTTCAAAGCATCTTGGTTAAGTTTTGGGAACCATTGTGGTTTGGGTCAAAATGTTTACTTTGCTGAAAGAAAGTGACTCTTATTGTCTTGATTAAAGTAAAAAAACACTCGGTTAAGGTCGAATGATCATAGTCACTCTTTAAAAAACACAATGTCAACAGCTTTAAGGAAACATGACACAAGCTGTAGTTTCCTGTTGTTGCCAATTGATCAACTACTTGTAAAAGCTGATTGACTGTTTCAACTCTAAACCTCAAACATGCACACACACATTTACACACACACATTCTGGCTTACGGGATGCAAAGCCAGGACTGCTGGTATTGGAACCCGGTGGATGTGATCGTGACTCCCTGGATCGTCTCTGCCAGCGGATGGACTGTGGGGAAAAAGGTCAGAGGTCAAACACAAGTTGACTGAGAACAACCTCTGGTCCAGTTTGATCCTCAAACACTCAGTGTTGAACTCCTTCTTTTCTAAAGGGTCTTTATCATCAGCAGAGATGCATGTGATCCCTCCACTGCAGCTTCCTGTGACTTAAAATGTTTACTTACTTAATCACCACATTTATCTGAGCTTCTAGTGTTTAAATTTCAAAATATTTATGTATTTAAAAAATAAAACCTGTCTCAGATTTGTTTTCTGGCCTAACGATGTCGGCCAAATGTCTGAAATGTTCGATATAAATCTAGAGCCTTGTCTGCTGTGCCAAGCCTCTCAATATGATGTCTACATCAGAAGTGTCTAACAAGCTCGCCTTCTGCTTTAGTCAGTGATGCCAGTCTGCACTGTGTGCAAACACCACACCATGACACACTAATAACGATGTCCATCTAACCCCAGAAAACACCAATGCTCCTGTTTGCAGATTAAAAAAACACATTTGATTATGCTGCCATGTTTACACTGCGCAAATCATTAAAATGGGCAACTAGAGGCGCTGCTGATACCGGCTCTTTGCTTTCTAATAAAAGGAATCTCCCCTTTTGAATTCTCACGCTGAGCGTGATGAATAATAGTATTTTGGGGGGATATTCACCAGCAGCCCCGACTATCCCAAATCCCTCAAGAAGCTTCGGCATGCTCTGGCTTGCAACGTCCTCTTCGACTCATCAGCCAGGAGCAAATTACAGGGTGGAAATGTTTTGTACCGTAAGCAGCGGGGACGATCATTTCCATATCATTCGGATTTTCCCTGCCAGTGGTTTCTCCCTTTTTCCTTTTGTCTGTCTTTGTCTCTCCCTCCATCACTCTCCCTTTCTCTCTCTCTGCCATGCCATCTCATCAATAAAGTATCTTCCATTCATGCCAGAAAATGATGGGCGTCACCATGACAACAGTATCACAGCGCTTAAGAAGTGAGAGAGTCAAGAAGGGAGGATAAGGGGGGGGCAAGAGAGACAGAGAAATAAGAGGGAGAGAGCGTGTAGATAAAGAGTAAGAGGGGGAAGAAAGGATGGAAAGAAACCTGTAGAGAAAGAGAATGATTGGGAGGAAGAAAAAGCTGGCATGTGGGTTAGAAAAGCGTATGGAAAACGGGAAGAAGGAGGGAAACGAGAGACACAGAGAGACAAAATAAAAAAAGGAGAGAGATTGGAAGAAGGAGGAGACATGTAGAGAGAGAGAGAGAGAGAGAGAAAGAGAAAGAGAATGAATCTGAGAGAGAGGAAAAACTGGAGAAACAGGGGCAAAAAAGGACAAAGCAAATGAAAAAATCTAACAAAAAAAACAAACAATATAAACAAATGGAAAAAGGGAGTCAGATAAGATGAAAAGAAGAATGAGAGGGAGACAGAGAAGTGAAGGAGGTGGACTGGGATTCAATTCAATTAATAGCAGTAAGCCTGACAGCCATGTAATAATCAAAAACCATCCAATTTCTCATTGACGTCATGGAGGAGAAGAGGAAAGAGAGAGAGAGACAGAACGACAGACGGATGCAAACAGAACAAAGGACAGATTAAAAAGATAAAAAGAGGATGAAAAAAGAAGGAGGCAGAGGTTACAGGAGGGCAGAGTGAAGATGAGGGTGATGATGTGTGGTGTGGGGGTATCTGTGGCTGAAGATGGACCACCCGAGAGAAGATAAGCGCTAACGCTGCTAGCTGTGAGCCTTCACATTGCAACCACTTTGACTTTTTTTTTTAAGTGACAAATGTCCTTTCTGAGTGGGAGAGATTGTTTCAGTGTTGAGAAGCTGAACAGCCAGAGCAAAGAATGAGTGTTCAGGGTTAAATATCGCTATTACTAAATGTGGGAAGCTTCGGCAAAATGACATGTGATATTAGCTTCTAAAACGGCACTTTGTCATAAAGCTGTCACCGTCTTTGTTCTCACTTCAGCCAACCAGCAAACTCCTTCTCTGCAGCTTAAACCATTTTCCTATTTAAAGTTCCCTCGAGACATGATTAAAGACACATTAAAGTTCTCTGCTTAGGACAATAATTAGCATCAGCTATATTTTTTCCTTCAAAAACACACTGTAACCATGTAATGAATATGCAAATGTTATTATTGTCAAAAGTTTAACTTCAGGTGGAAAGTTGCTCTGTCATCAGTGTGTGTGCACTGAAGGTTTCGAGTCGCGCCTCTGTAAGTTGGACCATGATCGGCGCATGTGAGGTTACAAAATCCCACTAAGAAGTTCAAGACTTAAACTCAGATTTAAGAAAACATTACCCCTTAAGGAGACAAATGTGGAAACAGCAAAAATTCAGCACAAACTACATAATTCTGCACAATGATGCTCAAGTAAAAATAAGCAATACTCATTTTTAAGTGAATTTTTTAGCTAATGGGGGGGCTCAGTCTGGCGTGAAAGCATCTTTACTTTGCTGAATAACTCATGCCAACATCATTTCCAACCTAAACTCCTTCTTTAATGATCATTATATCATTATATGTGGGACATCTGAATACACTGTATCTTACACCTGGGGTAAAGAAACCTGATTTGGATGCCAGAGGACAGGTGAAGTGTGTGAGTAAGGTCGCTGATGTGATCAAGTGAGACACTAATTAAGACACGCACCTTTGATATTTGTCAGTTATGTTAAGATTTCTGCATGGTTTCATCAGCTTTTCGTAAGCAAACACCACTGTTTCCACATAAAGAAAGGGGAAAAAAAATCACAGATGCTCACACGCAGCATATCAAATGTGACAAACTTCAATGGAAAGTGATGAAAAAAAATGAGGACAGCACAGAAGGCTGGATGGCTGGATTGCCCTCTTTGATCTTTGGGGATTCTTGGTTGAATTCTTTAACTGCATTATCCACACGGTTTGGTTGGAGGGAGAAAAACAGATTGCAATTTCTGTAAATCACACGAGGATAATGCAGTCTGTCACAAATCAGGGAGAGACGAATCAATACGTACGCTAAACCAGTCGAGAAACAGTTATGTTAATATTTCTTCTGGCTGAGGTGCTGCTCTGAAGTCAGCAGCAGAAAATCTACAGAGATGTGCAGGTTCAGAAAAACAGAGACTTGTGGTTCCTCTGTATGTTTGTGAAAAGGGCACGAATCCTTTGAGCAAGGAGACTGTTTACATTATGATCAGAGGTGACCTCTGTATGACCCCCAGATCTTATTCTGCCTTTAAGATTAACTGTGGTTTTTCACCACTGGTAGACCTGCCAGCCAACACAAACACACACACACGCAGGTACACAAGTGATTGGTTTCCTTCAAAGTGTGGGTTTTGGAGAGCACTTTGAAGGAGGTGATTAAATACAGGAGGGCTCCATACAGCGACAGGAGATGAAACACTTACTGTACATCAAGTATCCATCATAGCCAATCACCATGCAGGACACAGATGCTATGATGTCACATGGCAATGAGAGGGCCACTAGGACTGGGTCAACACTGAAACCTTGTTATCTGGAGAGGTTGTCAATTCTAATCTTCGACTCACTTGGATTAAACAAACCACATTAATGGTGAACAAACCAACGCCCCACATGAATACAGTATCAAAGTCAAGTGCTGCATGTTTGACCAGATAAATTACAATTATATAACACTTTTGAAAGACAATTTATCTGAATATAAAATCTCCACAACATGTCTCCACCATGGGCATAACTCCAATGAGAACTAGCTTGATTGAATGATTTGAATTTCAACCTTTTAAGCCCAACCAAATGTTATTAAATTTTTTTTTGACTATTTGAACTCTAAGTATTCACACGGAACAAGAAGGCCTCTAAAAAAGGACTAATAACATTATTGGACAATGAGTCTTCTGGACGCACAGGACGTTGATTTGAGGGGCAGCTGAAGAGGCATCAATATCTGTGACACAGGAGAGATTGCTGGTGCCTGTAATTATTTGATGACTCAATGGATCGACCCAGTCCTGAGCGTGGAGAGGAACACAAATGGCATACTGATGGTGATTGGTGCAGAAGCAAAACCACTGATTGCAGCCTCATGGCGGCTGATGCTGACATTTTCATCCAATTAGCACAGCTTACCGTCATCAAAGAAAACGAAACTTTGAGACTTGTCTGCAGGGGAGAAGGATGAAGAAAAGAAAAACCAAGAGGAGAGACCAGAGAGTCAGTTCAGTCACCTTTTCTGATCAACAGGCGAGCAGCTTCTTAGTTACAAATAAACGCAAAGAAATTACACTCAAGCGCGTACTCTGCAACACACACACTTTCTGGTTAACAGGCACGCACATAAATATCTCTACTGCACAGAAGCTTCATTTCCTGCTCTCCTTTACCTCATGCATATTAAATATCATTTTCCAGAGAAAATCCCTCAATGTCTGGTCTTTGTTAGGCACAGAGAGATCTTATCTTGATTACCGTCTACGGGCTATTAGTAAAAATTGGATTTTATCACTGATAGCAGTTATGTGTTAAGCAAAGAAACCCAAAGACGTCGATGGAGACATCAAGATGAGGAAAAATGACATGTATGACCGCCATTTTTCATGTGGTAAAGAGCTTGAATTAATGGTTTCACTTTAGTATTCAGATCATTCCTGCAGAACGTTACAGGGAAATTTTCACAGTGAAAAGTCATGCCACCGGCCTGGAAGAGATATATTATTACAGGGGAGAGACACAGTCAGGTGATTCAAAAACACACAGCATCTTTCCTGTTGAACAGAGGTAATTATATCCACATTATTTACAGTACCTGCCGCCTGAAAATAAACATGAAACCAAAACTGAACTACAGAAATATGAATAAGTAATAATCCTCCAGCTTTATCAAAGACTCTCATATATTTTTTGATGTATTAAACATGTTCTATGCGATCGCAGGGCCTGAAGGAATTTGGACTGTAGAAATGACTGTGTACATTTCTTGTAGTTTTATCTTTTTCTAAGACAGTTCTGAACACATACAAGCATCTTGTTATAAAGAAGAAACCAGAGCTACACCTTTGAAGCCTTAAAATGATGGATACGTGACTCTTTTTTCTGCTTGATTCAAGCTGGAAAACAATAAAAAATAAATAAATAAAAAGAATAACAGAGGAGGATTATGCAAATCGAGGCAAAGTGGAGAGCCAGTGAGATCGATCAAAGGTGACAGCAATTTAGGGAGAAATTATGGTACAGTCATCACAAATAGGGCACACAATCAGCGGCTCACACTGCACTGAGCACTGTAGCTGTGAACAGCATCGCAGAGGTAGAAAGGAAAATACGATTATACAATACATCATTACTCAAAATATTGACAATTAGTCATTCTGTTACAGCTGCTCATCACTATTGTGAGCACTGTCATCGTCCTCAGCAGCCCATAATTATTTATAGTTTAACTATCTTAAAGGATGAAGTGGAGTTTGTTTTTCCAATAGACGCAGTTTTAGTTCTTATAATAGAGGTTGAAGGAATATTATTATCAATTTATTGCATCATCAGAAATGCTGTTCATTTCTCCTCTGCACAATGTGAATATTGTGCTTCATCACCAAATCCCAGGAGAGAAGTGCACAAAAAAAAAAAAAACAGCACAAGTTGGTCTCTAAAAAACGACTCCTCTGTACAAGTTGGAGCAGGACTAATTATCTCTGTGGGCTTTCATCTTTTTCATTTCTGTAATTCTCCGTTCTTTCTGTGCCTGTTATAATCTCGCTCTGTTCTCTTTATCTCACAGCTGTACAGTATTACACTCCAAATGAGCCAGTCCGCTCGCCAGCCGTATCGCCCCACTGTGGCCCGCCGAACACAGATATGGCAGAAATTAATACCTGAAGAGATATGTCCCGTTGATTACATACTTAGTTGCAATATGAATGTATTCCCCCAGGAGGAGCCTTTGTTCCTCCCCCCGGATATATTTCTCCCCCACAGCCGTGACATGGACTGTTTTCGCATGTGAATGTTTATGATTTCAGTTCGGGGATCCTACATGCAACGTGGGGATTCGAAGCCTCAGTGAACTCTGAGTCATTGCTAAACAAGATACTGAAGAGTAAGATTTCAAAATGAAAAATCAATCTTTTGAAGAGGTGCATGTTCTTTTGAAATAATTAGTAATACCAAATTTAAGAGTCATAGGTAATTAAAATCAGAACACTGCTGGAAAAGAAACCTTTAATCATGAAATACTTCTTTATATCTTTTCTGCACTTTTAAAGTATTTTCGTGAGGCACGTTCATTTGTAGTTGTAAGTCAATAGCTACTGTACAGTAGCACTGCTCATTTGCATATTTCAAACTGTAAATATCTCTCATCTTTATTTGTTGCAGAATTGTGAAGCTGTTACATCATCCTCTGTGCAACTAATTATCATCTAATTTTTATCTTTGCAATTATCTTATGACTTCTGCTGCAACTAACGCATTTCCCCAGAGTGAAAACCCAAGTTTCAGCTTATTTAAAACTGTTCACATTGTTGCACAATATAAAAATAAAGTCATAACTGTATATTGTTTCTTTGAATCTTTGGTTTTTTAGTCAGGGTTCATAACTATAAAAAGGATGTACACTTTACTAGACTGCTTGCATATCAGCAGAAAATATAATAAGACTTGCTTGAAATGTAGGATTTATTAGCATCAAGCTGCGAAGCTGCACGTTGAAACTGACTGAATATTCCTCCGTTTACCGTTTTCTTCCAAAAGTGTGGGAGAAGCTACAGTGTCTGTGAAGTTAATGAATAATGTGAAAGGCTCCTTTTAGAGCCAGTGTTTGTTCTGTCCGTTCTGGGCTCCTGTAGAAACATGGTGGACTGCATGGAGGATAACTGCTCCCTCCGTAGATATAATACTGCAAATAAAGGGCTCATTCTGATGTGTTTTAATGTTAAATAAACTTCTGAGAGAGAGAGAGAGCAGTAGGGTTGCAGTCAAACAGAATCTCCAGCTCACTTGAGCTTCCTGGGGTTTCGTCCAATCAGGTCACATTCTCAGAGCCAATCGAGGACCGTCGTATTTCATCTAAACCCGGGTTGTTTCCGCCTACATTACTGAACCCCTTTTGTTGAAAACTGATCACTATTACTTGGTGAAAAAAAAATACAAATATCTCCCGTGATTAATTGACTAGTCGACAGCTTTGGGAGCATTTGATGACCTCTGAAATGAAGCAGTCATTAATGCCCTTTTCATAATAAAGTTTCACTGATATTAAATTACTTTGCATTATTTTTCCATATTGCTT
>JAPZDV010000007.1:3148960-3163104 GCA_029814665.1 Acanthurus lineatus | reverse complement strand
ACAAGGTGTCAGTGTTTGACTAATTTTAAAACTAACTCTAACCATTTAAGTTTAAGGTCAGCACCTTAAATCCCTGAAATATTTTTAAATAATATACGTGCGCTTGCTTTTGTGAAATAAAAATATTAGAAGTTCAAACACTCAAAGATTCAATTCAAATCTGGAGTGACATGGTAATTATAATGTTCTGTATTTGCATTTAAAAGCAACATAGTGTGCATTACTGAATTCTGAAATAAAGATCACAAGTAACAAGCACTCAGTCCGAAAAGAAAAGAAGCATGAGACGTCTTTTTTCTAACAGTGATGAAAATGTCAAGAGGCAAGTCTCTAAATGCTCTCATTGAACAGGGATTGGAAGTTCTCTGCTGATAAGGCTTTAATACACACGTCTGTGGAGCTGAGGCGAGCGTTCAGATAAAGTACAAAGGTTTGGATTTTCCCAGTGCTGAAAAAAAAAAGAAAGGCAAAGGAGGAAAAACCTTTTTATGTTAGAAAATAATACGGGGACAAACCGGGGGAACGGGGTTTTCAACACCCTTCAGTCCCTTAACCAGCAGCCTTCAGTACCCTGCTGACTCTCATAAAACAGTCCGCCAGTGCGTTACATAACGCAGTTATCGCCGTTTACTGCGGGGAGGACGTTATTAGGTTACCATGGGCTTTCCTCCTCTGCGCCGCGTGATGCACTATGTTGGCTCCGTCTGGAAATCAATCAGTGCTTAACTCCTCCCTCCAGCAACAGAAAAGCGAGAACCCCCCCTCTTTAATAAGCAGACAAGCCTCAGGAAAGCAACAGGATACCGTAATATCAATAATCTACCCCATAAGAGAGCACGTTTGAGTGTGAGTCTGCAGAAATGTGGGGAGGGATGGGGGGAGGCTTTGATTGCCACACCAAACACCTTGCCATCACAAAGCCCTGCAGGCAGAGGAGGAAGAAAAGAGAGCCCCCAGCCCCAACCTCTGTGATGAGACTGTGGCAGGGGGCACGTGTCGTGTGCAGTGGATTTGGTTCATCAAAGCCTCACAATCAAAAAGCACACGGCTGGGCTTATCCGCTCCCGGAGGGGAGAGGGAGCGGCGGCTCTAATTGCTGTCAGGCTGTAGCCGTAAGGAGATATTCATATATTCATATAAGATTACCTCTTCCCCAATGATCACCTCCGTCTAATGGCCTCTGTACGTCTCAATGTACTGTGTGGCTTAAAGTAATCCTGGAGAATTTCAGGGTTTAGGGATTAGGGAGAGGAAATGTTAAAATGTGACACGGGGTTGTTTCCCATCTTGGTTCCTCATTTGATCTTTGTGGCTCTACAACTGTTGATTATATTCAGTGAGCCACAAGTGTTATGTAATCTCAGAGTGGAGTGTTGTATTATTTTAGTCATTAAGGGTTGCAGGGTGGCGACTGAGAACGGCTGAATTACTGTTTGATAGGAAAGACCTTGTGTCTAAACAGGCTCCGGTGTCCTTGGGAGGTGTGTTTGAAAAAGCACACGAGCTTCAAAAATGTGCTTGAAACAGAGAGGGATTGGTTTAGCAGCATGGAAAAAAGTTCAAATTAATTGGTATCAAAATACTGCAGGTTCATATTTTTTCACTTTCAGAATACCAAGAATACATTTGCCTTTGATATCCCACCAAATCTGCCTTTCACATTTAAAGTAACCAGGTTAAGATAAGATATTCCTTTATTAGTCCCACAATGGGGAAATTTGCAAGATTAAATATCACTGACAGCAGATATACTGAGTTGTGGTTTTAAAATCTGTTTTTGGAAAAGAAAACATCTAATCGACGCAGCCTTACAAACTTACGGTCATAATTAGCATAACAAGTTCAACAAACGCCTGTGTGAGAGAACTCGCAATTTATTCAACACCGTCAAAATTTCTGCAAAAATGTTTAAAAATATGGAATATTACCAAATACCACATTTCTCTGCATAAAAAGATTTGATTCAGAGGTTCTGTTACAAGCCACAGTGAAAAAACCTCAAACCTTGTCCTCAGCAAACACATGTCCTTGCAAATATATTCATATTTTAGAAATCAGCTTCTCAGGCAGCTGTTACTCTCAGGCTGTTTATTCTGTATGAAAACACACTTTGATGTCGTATGTAAACCCACTTTGTATAGGAGAGTCATTGTGATTCAAGGGAATAAGACTTACTGTGGCATCGCTTTACAAAGCATTAAGAACCATGGGTACGAACATTCAGCAGCCTCCACGTGACTCTGAAGAGGTGAGTCAGCCAGGACAACCTGACAGTGCAGAGCTGAAGGCTGAAGGTTTTTTACTTCATCTGCTTGACTTGTTACAGATTATACAAGATTTTAGAACTTTAATTATAAAATCCTTTGGTGGTAAATGATAGAATGTTTTTTTGAAAAAGGAGAATTTCTGACTGTGTTTTTCTGTAAGTTCTTGACTCAGTATACTGTTTATGAAACAAATCCCACACAGGATTATTAAGGTCAAGTAAAGTTTCTGGTGCGAGAGATGCCTGCCCTTCCTCGTGACTTTTCCACTTCAATATTCAGCCAAATTGATTGAACTGAAATGGAACTGAGCCCAGCGCTGGCGGAAATATAATCATGAAATCAATTCTATTCATGGAGAGTATTTGACAGCTTTATGACAAAGTTCTCTGAAGAGAGAAGAATGGATAGGATCATGTCAAAGTGCTAAAATATCACAGAGAGACAACAAAAAAAACATCCTTACGAGCTGACAACATTTTCAGTAAGCTCTTCAATGTCTAATCTTCGACACTCGATGGAATAACTGCCATCAATCACTTTGATCTTATCCTGATGCCTCTTATTCACCAGTATGGAGCAGAGTTTATTACTGAGTCTTCAGCACACACACAAACACGCCGGTGAGGAGCCTGCACAAACCTGCACATCTGTGCATGTGTGGAAGGAGTAAAATCTATCAATAACCAATAACCCTTCCCTCTCAAACAGAGAAGTCAGGAACTCCAATATCATGAGGAAACAGCTTCTAGGAGGCATGAGTTTCTGCACAATGTTTAATAACCAATCCGCCTTGTGGATTTGTAGATTTTTAAAAAATTTGACCTGCTGGTGACACTAGATAAAGTAATTAAAGATTACATAAGTCATGGAATTAACAGTATCTGAACCAAATTCTGTACAATTCCATCTAATATTTGTTAAGACAAATTCAGCTCTTTAAATGGTGACCTCATGGCTGTGCTGGATAAAAGTGATCACCAAACTCAGTAGCATTCACTGCCTGCTGAACATAACGGTCTGCACAACATGCAACGTGCAAGAGTCAAACTACCAAACAACATTTCCAAACTCATAGTCAAGCTGCTGGCAAGGCCAAAAAAGACGGTCTGATGCAGTAATATTACATGAGGTGAGATGTTTGCTCCAACATTGTTGCATCTTTATGTGGAGTTGTGGGTTTGGCCAGTTAGGCGTCCTTAGCTTTGATCACACTGCAGCCTGACAGGCTTGATGAAGGCCAGCAGGGATCAATAAACCGCTAAAAACGTGTCGGCCTCATCCTCTGTACGTGAACTTTAGTAAATGCTTTAAGGCGAATCCTTGAATGCATTTTGATTTTGACTAACAATTTTAAAGAGGTGAGTGTTTCGTGGAGTTAAATAAAGAAAACAAGAGAAATGTCAGTGTTAACACCAAAAGCAAAATGCAGCTCTGACTACATTGCTTTGTTTTTTAAAAATACTGTAAATGTTCTTCTGCATAATGAATTTTCTCTTGAATTTTTAGAGAAAAAACACCTTAATTTGAGACAATCTGTTTCTAAATGGTCCTGTCACTGAAACCTAGTGTTCTCTACTTTTAAAGAGCTTTTTACAATTGAACATCGTTGCTGCCCAAAAATCTAAACAACAAAATGAACCAGGAAATGCATAATATTGTCAATGGTTGTTTTAAAGTCTTTTACTGTGAACGGATCATTAACTACGGATTTTACAATTCAGAATTTCTCCCCATCATATGAAAACTGTCACCATTTTTCATTTTTCCATTTTTTCCTCGCCTCATCTTCTGTCTGGTTCTGTTGTTTCTAAGAGACAAATTCATAGCCACCGTAACTCACTTAGTCATTAAAAAGGTTTACAATTCAAAATTCAGTGTTTCAACGATGAATCCTGTTTTTTTTTTCTCCTCTGAATGATGATGGCTCTGCGGTAAAAACAAGAGAACAGCAGCAGGAAGAGGCTGAGCTCGTATTTGGGACATTAAATTATAAATGCTCTTTTAATAACTCAAATGTTGAAAGCCTTTGTAAAAACATATCGTTAGTATGCTGCAAATATCCTACATGCACAGCATCATAAAGGTCAAGACTGAAAACTGTCCCAGAAACCAGCGACACTTTTACGGATCAGAAAGCTTTGCTGCATTTTATGGCAAAAGAAGCCACAGTTAAATACACGCAGAGAAACTGATTAATTATAACAGACAGATGTTTTTGAAATTAGAATTCAGGGAGGAGTCAACACTATTTACTGCTCTATCCACTGCCTCTGTAGTCAGAGAGGATGTGATTAAAAGTCCAACACTGATTTGATACGGCGGATATTTTGCACAGCCGCCTGCTGATGTGGAATAACAGAATGACCTAATAATTAGTGACATGAATTAAAAGCATAAACAGGCACGCAAACAGTTAATGACACTAGGATCAAATGTATATGACAACTAGACTCAGAGGGGAGGGGGGGATAAAAACAAAACACACTAATCAACATTCAGTGAAGAATGTCAATGAATAATGCACTGAAAATCTGGGAACAAACACTGCTGGGCATGACAAACATTCTGCATCTGTGGGTGAGAATTTTGCCTGATGACAGTGGTGAAAATTCAACATATTACAGCTGTTCAGAGGGAGATGAGTGCAGATAAACAGTGCCAGGTTTCAGGTTCGGCTCAAACTAAAGCCAGGGGTGTGAATCAACGGTGTGTTATTGAAATGGCGATTATATAGAATTAGAGGATACAACAGCGATTCAAAAAAAGTTTGGGTGCTGCGTAAAAACCTGAACAAAAACAGGCTACAATTATTTGCAGACAAACTGTGGTAACTTTTACATGGTTTTAAAAAATGCTTTCATGCTCCTGTTGTAATATCTTTTATGCAGTTGTGTTTTTCACAAAGTTTTGAACCTTGTTTTTTAAATGACTGAGCCTTTCCAGGTTTATAATGACCACATGACAGTTCCATGTATTTATGAAGTGATGGTACAAAACTAATAAAACAATCAATGGGAAAAATCCCAAATTCAGCTCCAACTACAAACACTGGTGAACTCTGTAAGGTCTGGAAACCTTCAATGAAGAAGCACTGCTTTGGTTTTGGGAGTTATAAATTCTTCTGTTTATGGTCTTATAATGAACTACATGTTTAAATTAAGGCCTAAAGGTCCAAAATGAGCACATACGTGTCATGTAAATAAACACTAATGAACATGGACCTTGAGATCTGTTCTGCTACAACTGTTAACACTAAGCCACTCTGGTATTCTGTGCTCTTGTTTTAGACTCGGCATTCACCTGTCCAACTTGACAGAGACAGTTTTTCATTGTTGTTTTCTGCCTTTAACTTGTTTCCAGCTTGCAACACTCCAGCTCTCTTGTCAGACGCCTTAAGTGTTACTATGTATGGAGAATCAGCCCGAGTGACATGGTCACCTGTCACATCTCTCTCCCTTTCCTTCTCTCCCCGTGGTGCACCTGTGACTGTCGCCATGGCAACAGTAACCTGTTGACTTGTGGGGTTTCTGGTGATGGGGTCAAAATCATCTGCACCTGCAGCTGAGGAGCTGTCTGTCAAGTCAACACCTGCCATCGGGCTCTTAGAAGACTTGGAGCCCACCAGACCAGAGACCTCCGAGAATTCCATAGAAATGAGTTAAAGGTTGTTTTTAAAGAGTTTTATGGACATTTTCTTTCGCTCTCTACTTGAATGACACCATAGAGAGTCACATTCGGCCTTGAAATAATGGACTTTGTGTTATGAAATAACACATTTACAGAAATGATGAAAAAAGGTGAATTTGATCACACAGTGAAACAACAGATGATATTAATGACTGAAAGAGGCAAATACAGAGAGGCAGCTCCAAAATTTTTTTTTCCTTTTTTACTTCAGGGCAAGCAAATCTGTTTGTTTCCACAAAAAAAATAGACTAAGGTAAAGGTTGCAATAAGACGCAAGCATAAAATGATACTAGCTATTGAAAATAAGGAAATATAAAGCTGATAAAAAAATAATAATGTTAATGTTAATGTTAATGTTAAAAAAAGTTTAGTTATTATTCCTGTTTCTCAGTAATAACCCTTTTAGGTAAAATGTCACAGCTTGACTGAATGCGAGCCCATTGGCCAGCAAAGGGAACACAGTTAGTTCAACAAGTTTTAGAAACAGCAGAACTGGAAGGTACAAACGCTTGTAAAAGTTTTCAGACAGAAGAGATCACAACTGAAAGATCAGAAATAAAATTTAGCCGGGAGCTTGGAAAGTTTTATGCAAATAAGTGATGACGTTTGAACCCATGCTGCCATGCATGTTAATTTTTTCTGGGAGCTGTACTTTTTTTCCGTGACAAAGGGAACATTTGGATGTCAAAAAGCAGCAAAATGCTTATGTTTTTCCAAAAGAAAAATGAAAGAAACACTAAATGGCAGTTTTCATTGAATAACAAAAGCTACTGAATAAGTTTTTTAAGCTAACTTTGTCTGACAGCTAGCACACAGTGGGTTTATCTGAAAACAGCTGCCTGCTGTGACTTGAAATGACACTGAAGAGACGTGAGACACCGACACAAAAAGAAAAGTTTCAGGCCAAAAAATCAAAACAATGAGCTGGAAGAAGCTGAAAAGCTCAGGTGAACTTCAGAATCAGGCAAAAATCCTCTCTGGATTCATCATAAACACTGTACATTTACAGTTATATAGTGACTCACTGCGTTAGATTTAAAGCTAAGGTAGGCTACAACTTTGATTGCTGCATACTTAGTCACTAAACTCTAATGAATCTGATGTAATGAGCACTTCTGAGACAGAAAAACACACATCTTTTCTTTTTCTTTCTCTTTTCCCACTCTCCATCATTTACCATCTTCCTTTCTTTATCACTTCCCAAGCATTATTTCTCCTTCTTATTTTTGTCTCCCTGACTCTTTTTCCTTCAGTCTCTTTATCCAGTTTTTCTTCTCCCTCTTTATCCCCAGCGAACACTCTAACCCCTGCCGCCCTCAGACTCTCCGTCTGTCTCTCTTGCTGTCTCTCTCTCTCTCTGTGTACTGACCTGGCCCAGGGCTGATCTGGTTGTCGTAGAGGTGAATGTCATCTCCGCAGGCAATCGGCGAGTCTTGTCCCTCCTCCCGGCACTCGCTGCCCTCCTCCTGCTCCACCTCCCGCTGCTCTGGGGACACAACAGCACAGGGTCATCTCCTGGACCTCAATGGCTACCATGTGTCAGGGATTGAGTTGTTATGTTGTGGTTTGTCTCGTTCACTTCCTGTTTTATTTTGATAGTCTTGTCTCCCCTTGTATTGTCTCTGTTTACTTCCTCCCTTTGTTCCTTTCCGGCCTTTTGTGATTACCCTAATGTGTTTCAACTGTGTCTTGTTGTCTCCCTGCCCTCATGTGTATTTAAGCTGTGCTTCCATTCCCTTTGTTGCCAGTTCGTCTTGTCTTCTTTGTGAGCAGCATTCCAGCAATTATTGTCTACTAGTTTCCTCGTGCACGACCTTTGTTCTTAGTTTACCAGTTCCTGAGTTTGTCTGATGATTCTGTACTTTTGCCTTGAGATGTTGTTTACTGTGTATTGAAGTTGGACTGTATTAAAGACCTTGAGATTACCTACTTCTGTGTGCAACTTCTACAATTTTGTGTTCCTGACACCAGGCAGAGCAACAAACTCACTTTTGTTATTATCATCTTCAGGAAAAGTAGGTGGCGAGTCCAGGAATTCAACAGTTGCCTACTGTAAATTAAATTACCTGTTAGCATGATTTTGAGAAAGAAAAACATGAAATGATTCTCCTCTAGTTGTCATACTAAAAGAAATCATTTCCTGCTGTTTTGATGGTGTACATAGTTAATTTTAATTATACATCAGAATAAATCTTATTCTGTGACTAGTTTTACAAGAAGAGATCCCATAGATTGTCTTTTATAGTATTTTAATTGCATTAATAAGCATATTAACAACATTATAAGTAAAAAAAAAAACATTACAGAACCCCTTAATTCTGTCAGAGTAACGCTAAAAAAAAGGTAAGATGGCGACAAGATATGATGCTTTTCTATAACAGTCAGTTTACCATTCTGAAATTGCAATGAACATCTGGTACATAACACAAAAATCCCCCAGAATTATATGTAAATATTGTTTTGGTGTCACCTGAAGGATGTCATGAGGAGGTTCACTTGTCAGACGCGCTCAGATTTCACTGCTTGTCTTGCCTGTCTTGTCATTTTACTTAATACTGTTTGGTATCAAACCAGCAGTTTATTGGAAGTACACAAGGTTTTCATACAGGGAACAGTAAAACACAGGCTCTATTTTGAGTTTTTTAATCCTCTTAAAATCTTACAGTTCCCTAAATGCCCATTATGAGTGACCAGAGCCTCTGGAGAAATCTTAAAATGTTTTGTTTGACCAAGAGTCTAAAACCCAGGGACATTTATTCGACTAGCTTGGCTACATCTTTAGTGCGTGTAAGTTTCATAGGATTTGTATTTTCTTTCATTTTTAATTTTTTTGCATGGATGTGCATAAGTAGAAACTAAAATAGAAGAGAGGACATTGGTTAGTAGTTGTTTGGATATTAGGTCAAGTATTTGATGCGAGTGGACGTGTTTCTAGCAGGTTTTTGGGTGTGTAATGGAAAGGATTTTGTATGGTAGAAAGCATCACAGGACCCAGCCTGGAGCCTGTTTGTATGACTCATCCATTCTCTCTTCCTGACACAGCAGCCGCTTAAATGCAATCCTACAGTTACTAGTGGGCTCCCAAATATCATCTTGCCATCGACTTGATGCCACGAAAATAATATTTCATACTGATGCTCTTTATCTGCTGACCTTATCTGTGAGGGGCCCCAATTTCAGTTCATTCAGTTTGTCTTGCATCAGGATCATCCTTCAGCACTTGACATTATTTGAACCTGGCTGTGTCGTCGCCTTGCCTGCATCCTTCTGTGCCTCAGACTCACCGGCTGGGCTCTGACTTTCAAATCACCTTGGGAGGGAACAGCGGCTGCAGAGCAGGAGGAGCGGATCGACCGCTTCAAGACGCAACACTATCAATTTCAGGAAAAGTTTTAAAATGTTGATTACTTATCTCTGTTTATCTATTTATTTTTTGATATTAAACTTGAAAATACGCAATTTACTATTCAGCAAAATCACAATCTGGATTATTTCCCAAATGTCATTGGAATAATAAATTGAATCAGGTCTGCAGCATTAGAATTCAGAGGGTCTTGGCATGAAGCTGAGCTCAGTAACTGTGACCAGTCAATACAAACATGCAACATGTAGAAGGAACGAGGGATGTTTGATATGAAAACGCTGAATGATTGATGTGTTTCCTTCAAACGGTGTGCAGCGTTTGGGATGTGTTTGGAGCTGTCACATACACAATCACTGCAGTGTCACAAACAGCCACAGCAGCGTTGGGGTTTGCATCATTTAAGATGTTTTAAACTTTGATGCATTGTGCTCTGAGAATTAGTCGAAGAAGATACACGACTGATGTCACTGTAATGTTATATGAGGCTGCAATGAAACACAGTTTGCATGCACAGATTAAAATGTCATTTGTGTCACTGAATAATTTAGATACAAAATGCATAATTAATGTCTATAAATTTTTGTTTTGACGGATTAACAGTAGAAAATAGAGCTGAAAGAATTGGTTGATTAAGCAATATGTCATTTAAAAAAACTGACTTTCATTAACAATTAGTCCTTTTTTGTAAAAAAAAAAAAAAAATCTGTATCAGCCCTCATTTGGTTGTATTATTCAACAGTACACTAAAATTTTATCAGGTAGACAGAACAGCTTAAGTAAATTACAATGGGAATCTAAACTAAACAACTACTTGATAAGCTAAGAAAACAATGTGCCAATCAATGATGAAAATCATATTTCCACCCAAGATATACATGCTTTGCATATTTAGTAGCTATGCTTTATTAGGATTTAACAAAAAAATAAATAAAAAATAAATACAATTTTGCAATGTATGTCATCAACATTGGAAGTTAAATAGTGTTATCTTATTCTGACCTGTTTTTTTCTTATTTTCTAAAAATGTAAGAAACTTAACAGTAAATCAGCTTATTTTAAATCAAACCCTAATCCAGAAATCTTCACATCAGTAGCACTCACACACATTACACTTTCCAGTTTTATTCCTCTCTACAGTCTTTTACCAGAGTGGTTTGTTCATTAATCATTCATGGCCTGATTTATATAACAGTTTATTCCTCAGGAAGGTGGAAATAGATCCTCTATGGTTGCTGACAGTTGTTCTGGAAATATATGCTAATTAACACATATTTATCTAGATTATCCCCCATTTGCATATTTAAACATCAGAGAAAACCTGCACTGCAAAAAAAAAATGTCTCAGTGTAAGAAACCAACTGGGGGGATTTCATGGTGATATGTGCTGGTTAAATTTTTATTCTGTTCACCTGTAGAGTCTCCCCTCACAAACGGTTTTTGACAGCCTAATTAAAGGGTTTTCCCAAAGTGTTTTAAAGTGGAGATGGGCCACCTTGTCTGAACTACAGATTACTTCCACCAATAAAAAATTTATATTCATACATTAAGTGAGACATTAGGATCCAGGTGAAAGAGCCGAGGTATTATTTCACATGGAAATTTTCATATATTGCCTGTTGTTTTGAGCATTTTTAATGAACTGAAAAGATGTCATGATAAGTCACGGCAGGAGCTGTGTGGCTTACAACCTGCTAAACATTTTCCTCCAACCTTTAGCACAATCCCCACAATACATCACTCCGAAAACAGCTTTGCTGAAAACCTTGTCCACTACATCAAGGACATGATAACATTTCCACATAATTTCCACAAATATTTTATATTATTTTTTTAACATTTCATTTATATCCTATTCTGCACATGTGGACGTATTTTTGTTGCTTGTGTGTGTGTGTGTGTCTGTGTGTGTTCTATATGTAATCTAACCCATGAATGTGCAGTCAGACTCACTCAGTCACTCACAGCTGCTAAAAAGCAGAAGTAAATGAGTGCATTCATAACTGACTTGTCTTGGTGACATATCAAGCGTTGCTGCACTAACGAAGAACATAATAAGGCACCGGTACAACAGGACCACTTCTATGGGGCAAGACGTACAACAATTATTATTTTTCATGTTAACCTGCTCGCAGCTTTTGGTTGCCGAGTGCAACTGAGGAGGATTTTCGACATCCAGACCAAACTTCACTAATGAACCTCCAGTATGACGGTGGTGGATAATGCTTACTTGCCAACAATAATGTAATTGCATTTATATCCTGATAAAAGGTTTCCTAATAAAGATGGTTATGTTCGTGTGCAGCAGGGGGCCTTCTGTATATCTGCTGAGTGAATCGGTGTGTTGCAGGAGGGGAATAATTGGCTGGGGGAGACAGGGAGATCCAATGCAAGCATATTCTGTCCCGACTGCTTGTGCTGCACATACTAATTGGGTGCCTCTCCTTGGCTTGAAGGTAATGAAACTGCCGTTATCATAACAGCAAAGTTCATTATTTATATCCAAATGCAGTGGAGTGTGAGAGCTGGGAGAGTTTTCTGTGCAGCTCCAATCTTTAATTCACATCTTTTATACTGTACAACAGACTACTGGCATCATTCAGACAGAAGAGATTCCTCTAACTTTTTTCTTATTACAACGTGAGGATCACACCCCCTTATTATTATTTGTTTTGTTTTCTAATCATGGAAAACTGGATAACACTGAAGATGTAATGCACAGTGCAATCATATCTCCTTGTGGTGGTTCACACTCACCCATCTCCTGGAAGAAATAGCCGTTTCTGCCAGGGGTAGGCGCCTCTGCAGGAGAGAGCAAAAACAAAGAAAGGCAGTAATCAATGAGGTGAAACTGGGCAACAGTAAGAGACCCTGCGGGGAGCCATTTTCATTTTGGATGAGATTATTTGTTATTATTTTTACACAGTAGTTGCTGGTCTGGGAGATGGCTACACAAATATAAGCCATTATCAGACCTGACTAAATGTCTGTCTGTCCTTCAGTTTTTATCGCCAATCGTTCATCCGTTTGACTTCACACCCGGCAGGTTTATTGCAGAGGAGTCAGAGAAGTGCAGTGCAAGCTCTTCATATTGATGTGACATATTTATTAATAGTTACTACCATTACAAGTACATACTGTGTAGCGCATTGAGAGGACACCCCTAAAAACTGTAACACGGTCAAATGGCATTCTGGGTACAGCTCACTCACTGTCTCAGCTACATTACTGTTAAATAAAGAAGACCAAAAATGTTAGATTGCTGCAAAGTCGTCTAGGTTTCCCTTTTTTCTGTTTATCTCAAACAAGAATTCCAAGAATCAGCAGAAAAAATTTTCAAATGAAAACTCCCAGAGTAAACCTGGTCCAACAGAGCTTAAATAGCCTCGTCCAAAATTGCTAGCTCACAGTAATGACTGCAGCTGGTTGGTTATCTAACATCCACCAAGGTTTTGTGTTTTGAGTTTATGTTAAACAACTAAACAATTTTTTTTTTTTTTTGCAAAAGACACCGTTTCCAAACCATTTAACGAAAGGCCCATCATTTGAAACTGCCTCAGAGAAGATGCACGTTGACTGGATTCTCTCATCAACAACATCGTTTGTCTTTGCCTTATAGAAATGTTATAAAGCATTTTCTAAGATTAAGTTTTGGATAGATTTCGATATAAAAATTACTTGCTTGAAGTTGAAGTTTTAAGCGTCACAGTTTTGCCCCTTCACTTCCAAAAGCTTATAACTTCTACAGCCACCAAAGGTTTTATTATCGCTTGAACGTGAATATTTGTTGGCTTTGCTGAAACAATTAATGCTGTTATTTCTCATATATTGTTGTTCTGGGTCTTATACTACTAATTCCACAGATTTCTTGGAAACGTCCTCTGGGCAGTAGTTTTTACTCTGCCACCTGCTGTCATCAGTTGTATGCAGTGATGGTGATAAAGCATGTTTTATGTGAATCTAAATTTTAAATCTTTCTAAATAAGATCCAAACCAAAAGTGTCTGAAATGATTCACTGATGCTGCTGATGAGTAAACTGTTCAACTTGTTGCTCTAAATGATTTAAACTTTGAAATAATAAAAAGCAGTGACACCCTGCAAACAGCTTTACTGGGAGAGCTGGCTGACTTTCCTCAGTCAGTGACCTCGACAAAGATTTGCAAAGATTTGCCAACAGAGGAAAAAATGAGCTGTTAAGCTGTGAATAGACTGTTTGGACGATGTAAAAAAGGTTTGGTAAGTAAAACGCTGCCTCCTAATGGGGCCATAGCTGTCAAAGACACTCTGAGTGAGAGTGAACACAAACTGGACACCCTGCAGCTCAACCAGGAGGCAAAAAAGAAGAATTTGCTTAAGGGAAACATTATCACAAAAATGCAAGGTCTTCATTCCTAACATGTTCATTAGGTAAAAGAAATGTTAACAGGCAATGAATACATGCAATGCACACTCTTTTCATCAGCATAGGTCTTGGCTTTGGTCATGCATTCAGTGATAATCCATGGTGAGTTTTGCCTTCAGCAAGAAATCGGTTTGCAATGGCAGGGTGCAGCATTTTTAAAATGGTGGATATCTCGTTTTGGAATTAAACTTAATCTGGTGAGGAGCCCCACTACAAATACACAGAGAGGAAATTTAGAGTACAGCATTTCAGAGTATTTGTCACGCGGCCCTGTGGACGCATGCAGCATGCGGATGGCACAGAAAGACGAGGCGGAGTGGGGGGGGGGGCTTTGAAGGTTATTGAGACATTGGCTGAGGAAA
The DNA here is from genome assembly GCA_029814665.1 of Acanthurus lineatus. Taxonomy (NCBI): domain Eukaryota; kingdom Metazoa; phylum Chordata; class Actinopteri; order Acanthuriformes; family Acanthuridae; genus Acanthurus; species Acanthurus lineatus. Next base: position 3,149,024 of record JAPZDV010000007.1, on the reverse strand, counting down.
GGAGGGGTGCTGCTGTGCTTCCAGACTTATGTGAGGCTTTTCCTGACCATTAAGCAAATATGTT
>JAPZDV010000007.1:3104178-3148451 GCA_029814665.1 Acanthurus lineatus | reverse complement strand
CCCCCCCCCCCCCCCCCCCCCCCCCCCCCCCCCCCCCCCCCCCCCCCCCGGCGCGCGCCCCGGCAGGTGCGTGAGACATTGGCTGAGGAAAGGAGGGGTGCTGCTGTGCTTCCAGACTTATGCGAGGCTTTTCCTGACCATTAAGCCAATATGTTTACATGTTCATCCTATAACCAAAGATCAACAGCATGTCTTGGGGGTTCGTCCCTGACTCGACTGTTAAAATCACAGCTGCCCCAGACAACAGACACAATGACTCACACACCTACAAGCACATATACAAGCACATGAACGCCGTCCTCTGGAAGTATGAAACTGTGATATAGAAGAGGGACGTCAAAACATACAACGTCCCCTCCTGAAGGGACTCTTTGATGTTGAAAAGCCTAGAATACAAATACAGCACTCAACTTTAACATTTTTTTTTAATCTACAGCTTATGATGTAATTTCTTGGGTCTTAATTAGATGCATTTCTGTCTTTTTCTGTTGTGTTTCCACTTTCTGGCACTTTGACTATTGTTGTATTTTCAAATCCTCTATGCAAACCAAATTTCCTCTGCAGAATACAGATAAATGCAAGATTAGTTTGACAGTTTGGGAAATATTTGATTTCTTGCACTCAGTTATATAAGAAGATCTATAACACTCTCATGTCTCTAAGTTATATATGAGAGACTGACTTGAGCTGGTTAGTTGAGCTTAGCACAAAGACTGTAAACAGGTGGAAACAGCTAACATTGCTCTGTCCAGCACATTTAAAACTCACAAATTAATAGTTTAAACCTCACTAGTTTATTTCATAAAAAGTGGTAGGATAAAAAATTATAAGTTAAAATTTAAAGGGGTTATAAGTCAAACATTTTCTTGGAAGGCAGCAGTCATTGCAAGATTTAAGAAAGTGACTAACAGCTCATAGCCAACGTATGCTTGACACAACCCCTCCTTAAATTTAATATAACTAATCTTTAGTTTTTAGTACAAATAAACAAATAGATATACAGTGTTTAGTGTTTCAAGCTTTATGCTAAGCTAGCCATATAATGGCCCCAATTTCAAAATTTACAAGTCTAATACAGTTCGTTTAAAACACATTTTAAAGGCAGTGAATAAAACAAAATAAACAGATTTAACAATCTAACAACCTTCATGACCTTCAGTCTAATTGGTGACAATTAAAAAAATGAGCTCAAAATGTCAGCGACCTCTGCTGTGTGACTCATTCTTGAGTACATTCTTTAAATACATCGAATACAGCTGTAATACTTCACTCGACCCTGGTGACACTGTGAAAAATATCTACACTTCCATTATTTCTATCAAATCACTGGTTTACAGAACAACTTCTCCTCGCTCCAGCCGAGAGGAGGAATTTAAACAATGAAAACAGGCCTTTTTTTCTTTGCAGAGCTTTGTATTTTATGACAAGAGTCAACATCATCTGAGTCGACACAAACATGTGGGAACACCCTCCGCTGTGTTGGATTGTGATGTCAGTCACATAAACGTAAATTCTCCGCTCACCTTCCCACAGCACACAGGTCACAGATCACATCCCTGTCATGCAGTCTGCTCGTCTGCAGCTGCTGCATTACACAAATCTTTTAGAGCACAAGCGCTCTGCTACACTATGAGCATAATGGATTTACAGCAGTGCAAAGGGTTGTGCATATGCAAGCCTGGGTTACTTTTCCTCACCAACAAAATCTCTTTATTCTGCTCTTTGTTTAGATATTTTTTTATGTGCTGCAAAGTTAATTAAGAAAGTCACTAAAAATACAAACACACACACACACAGGTCATATTATTTTTACTAGTGCTATTATAAATGTTCTTAGTATGATTATGAAGCCCCTATTCAAGGCTTGCATCTTTTTATGCAGACCTGATGTCAATTTTACATTACAGTCTGAGATCTGAATAAGTAGAGTAACTCATATCCTCCTTGTTTTGACTGGTGACATTTCTATTATACTTCCAGCAGGACACAAGTCCTTATGTTGTCACATTTACATAAAAGCTGCATCAGCACAAGGTCAAATAAACCAAGGGAGGAAATAAACATCATGTCCGCTTTATGCCTGGTGCAAACTACATTTTCACTTCTAGGCTGTTTTTTAAAAAATGTAGGAGACTACAGGCAAATTGACATTAAGTAATTTTTTATATTTTAATCACAAGAGCACAGACACCAGACGATTCAATCCAGACACAAGACCACACGCTTGGTGTTTGTACTGAACAACTTTAGAGACTTACACACTCACAGAGACTCACATGATCAAATGTGACTTCAGGGAAAATAAAAGAACACAAACATGGAAGCAGAGTGTGGTCATCAGCTTGACAGGGAGTTTGTAAATAAGTTTCATTTAGTTCTAAATGGAGCTCATGCAAGTTACTTTTACAAGCTGAGGCAACCAAGCCTTCAACGAGCCCGCAACAAGTCTGCAACAAGACTGTAACAAGCCTGCAACAAGCCAGCAACAAGCCTGCAGGCGACGCTTCCTTTGACTATTGTGTTTTTTTTCCCTCAATATTCATCATTGTGTCTTTCACACTACAATATGTCAAAAAACAAATATAAAACATGTTTAATATTTATGATTAAACATCAGGGACGCTGTGATTCATTCTGTAAGATTAAGATTATGACTGTAAACCCTTCACACTACAGGATCATTTGGGCAGATTAACTGTCCAGAACAGCCTTGAAACCGATTTTTAGGACGAGTGAATCAAACCCAAAATCTGTCCAATTATCTTCTTGTGTGGGGCAAAAAATCAAGATTACAGGAAGTCAGTCTCTTACATGCCAGTCAAATAAACCAGAAGGTACTGAGCCAATTTTACAGTAAGTGTTTCTGTGCTTGAAGTGTGGGAGAAGCAGCAGACAAAACAGAAAACAAACTTGGATAACCACAGAAAGAAGAAGAGCTTTCAATGATCATTTTTTATCATGAATCAATCTGCCAAATAATTTTCTCTCATTATATTTTATCCAAGATGTTAAAATATATTTATGGTAATTATAATTAATTATTCTTAATTTTAAAAAACTACCACCAAAAGGTCCGTTTTCATTCGCTATCATTCACAACAAAGAGATGTAGCAAATCGAAAACATCTGAGAGACGGAGACCAAATCCTGTTCAGCGTTATGAGTTAAACAAATAACACATCATGTCCATTCACTTATTGATTAATCTACTAATCATTTCAACTCTGACAATAATCTGACCAGCACTCCCTCTTTATATTTTTCATTTCATTCATGTCATCTGCATGAATGAAATTATTGATGAAAATTCAACAAAAATGATTTATAGCATGTGAGCAAACAGGAATTAAACTAGATTCACAGTTTAAAATCTCCTCAGGAAATGTAAAATAGGCCACAGAATTTTATCTAATAAATAATGAAGTTTATTTATTGAAGATACACTGGAGATTCTTAAGTCAGCTCAGCAGAGAAGAGTGAACGCTGCTTCCTCTTTAATACCAAAATATTACGGCTACAAATAACTGAGAATTATTATAAACTAATCTGCAATTGTTTGTCCTTCTTAGAGCTCAAAGTTGACATGTTTAGTTTTGTCTGACAAAGTGACAGAAAGGCTGAGGTATTTCTATTTAAAGTATTAAAGGTTAAGAGCTGCAATCATCAATTTAAAAAAAAAATTTCCCCATGTTTGAATAAAACTATAGTAACCCGCTGCATCAGTGCCACTTTGTGAAATGTTACTTATTTATGTCTGCCGTAGGACCTTTGATTTTCACTCGTTAGACGTATTCACAGCAGTGAAATCTAAACAAAGTGAAAGATTTCTTACAGTAGATAAGCTTAAAAAACAAACAACATTCAAAGAAATTATTTTTAGTACAGACGGAGCTGTTTGAAAATCATTGAACAAAAGCAGCTCTTTCTCTTTCCTGCGGGGGCTCGTCTATTGGACTGTTCATTTATTTATGTGGCACATCATGCCAGCTTCCCGTGGCCGCTGTGCTCCTCTGAAGTCCGTCTCAGTCTGAGTGCTGTGATCAGGAGCAGCATCATAAAGATTCTTGTGCTCTGCTTGTATTGAGCTGTTTGGCACTGACAGATGCAGAAAGAGATTCAGAAGGATTGGAGGAGACAGCATGTTATCCATGCAGTGGCTTTGCCAGATCAATGAAAATACAGCAGAAACGTTTCTCTATTATGAGACACTAAGCTTCACTTTATGACCAAATAATGAGCTTTGTTCTTAATATAAGCACCCAAACAAGTAACATTAACTGAAGTGACATGTATTCAAGTTTGTTTTTTTTTCTAGAAGCGAGTAACCTTGTACTTTCTTTACATTTTTGTGGGTCATAAACTCCAGGAGAGATGTTTTCATTTCAGGTGGGCCAGACAGAGCAGACATTAAATGAACTGTGGTTCGGACTGCATTATTTGTTTCTGTTATGAGTTAATACACCCTGTCTGTCTGCTATAATGGGCTGCACACACATGCAGATAATTGTTAGACAGAGCTGATTAAGGACCTCTACGTAGTTCACGCTCTGATGGTCTTTTTGAGACAGGCTCATTAGCAGTCATGAGGGCTATTCTGTTGTGAAATAAGAAGCAGATTCATTTAAATTTAGCAAATTGAGACGTATTGACAACCAGAAGAATCAGTGAAAACTAAACGGTTCAAGGACACCCGACCCTGCAAAGGACTGGGACATATTATACTGTAAGGGTGGATTATAGCATATCATTTCACAATAATATTGTCACAATTTTTCATTTTATATCATTATAAAAAAATAAAATTGCTATTCTGTAAGAAAGTCACAGCATTAAAGCCCACCACAGCAACAAGCATGGTTCCTGACTTCAAATTGGAGGAGTTAGTTTCAAAAAGGGGAACAACTTTGGTTAAGTGGAAGTGGTTAGTTTGCAAGAGATCAGATGTACAGCAAACCGCGGTAATGTGTAAGAAGTTCAAGAACACTGTAACAACAAAAGAGGGTAATAAAACAAACTTCTCACCACCTCAAGCAGAAGCATCGGCTGATAATTAGGGGAGCCAAAAATCCCATGGGGAGAACTCAACAACTACTGTGACTTCTAAATCAAGAGGAGAAACTACAGTGGCTCAGAATAGCAGCTGAATCTTTGGCAAGTTTTACTCGACTTTTTGTCAAATCATCAAGAATATAATTGGCACAGAAATACCCTGGAATATTCTGGTTTATTTGGGGAAATATCGGCCACCACTATTACACTAAGATTTTTTTTTTCTCTGACAAAATCATTTCAAAATACTCTCTTCAATGGATGTAGGTTGCTCTGCAACCCTAAAACTAAACATATGCAATTGATTTGATTTGTGGATGGAAAGTTAAAACATTAGAGACTGAGGTTAAAAATAAAGAGAGACAGCAGTTTGCCTTTAAAGCGTCTCAGCATATTCATTTATTCCGATAATGTCACAAATGATAATGTCTCAAAAATAACAAAACAAAAACCAAATATAAATAAAAAGTACCTGGTTGTTTTGCATCAGAATTAAAGTTGCAGGACAATAGAAAAAATAGAAGTGCCTAACACTATTTTTATTTGTAAGTTTCACTAAAAGAGAAAAGATTTGAAAATCAATTTATAAAGAAATTAAATTTAATAACTAATTTAAAAAAAACCTGTGCACCCAGTGTTTTAGCTTTTACATGTAACCATGATATATGAAAACATATGTAAGTGCACTAATAGACAGTTGTGTGCGTGTGTGTGTGTGTGTGCGTGTGTGTGTGTGTGTCTGATGCTTTTCTTCTTTCTTGCTGCATGTTGAAGCAGCCAGCAGTGAATAGCACACAAGTATCAATCACTGATACAACCACATTTTGAGAAACAGAGGTCGGATCTGCGCACAAGCCATGATTACATCATAGCAGAGGCATGCGATGACATACAGACTGGCACAGTAACGTATTGTGCTTCAACATCGTCTCTTCTGTGTATAAACTTGGCGCCTGATTTGACTCTTGCAACAACTGCGTCAGAACGCTTTTCAGTCAGCCAGCATGTTCAGTGTCACTCCAGATGTGATGCCTTCAGACATCTTGGAAATTTCAAGGGCATGCAGATGCTTCTTCTTATACTCTGAGTACATTGCTTTCTGGTTATTATTTTTTTTTTTTGATTGTTAAGAGACATTTTATTTATTTAACCGTTTTTTAATTTTTTTAAATGTTGCCGTTTTTTTTTTTGTTAACCCCTCACTTCACTATCAAATTAAATATTCAGTTAATGATCTACTTTACTAGCATCTGCAGAAGTTCCTCCATAGGAAGAGAAGGCTGCAGTAAGACTGAATGATAATGATTAAAAGAAATCCTGATCATAACAACTTTAAAATTAAAATTTAATTTTTAATTCTTAATCATCTTTATTCTTTTCTTTCCCAGCCTGGGGCCAGTTATATGACCCACACATAAACAGTTTTTGTAAGTCTGAAGTATGGTAAGAATGTTTGAACTACAAACTTTAGATGGTGCATGCAATTGTTTCTAAAGCCAGTTTCCAGTTCCCTAATAAGTTAAAGATAAACTTACTCTACTAATTCATTTTTACTATACTTCAGTCTCATTCTTGTTTGTGGAATCTGACTACTTTCTGAATTTTAGTCAGTCAGTCAGTTTAATCTGAATTTTAAGGCAGACCTCTGTCTTTAACCTTTACTGGTAAAGTGTTAATCAGGCTGCATAGCTGTGCACCTACATGTGAGGGCAAAGGAGTGCAGAATGATGCAGGGCCATGTTGGAAAACCTGGCTGATCCAACACCAGTTGTGAGATTGTGCAATTCATTTTAATGTACTTTTTAAAAACAAGATTTTGAAGCAAACAGCAAAGCAAGTGGTGTGCATGTATTTTAAGGTTAAATGTGTTTCATAAGTTGGGCTTGTGTAGCAGCACAGCAACAGAACAGAAATAAACAAATGTATGGCTGAATCAAGAGTAAACAGTGCTTATTTCTGTCTTCCTGCATACACACAGTTGTATTTTTGAACCTACAAAGAGTCTGCGGCATGTTGCACATGGTCTTTGATTGTGACAAAGAATTACTGACTTTTTCTTGTAAAACAATAACAGAATAGAAAAGAATAGAGTAAAACAAATGCACAGGAACAAACCCAACTTCCTCATGCTTCTTATAGTGCAGCCATACAATACAGAAAAGGAAATTCAACTGCACATTTCAGATCAGGATTGTGTTTAATTTGTTTTTGAGTGAGTATTAAAAGCTACTTCCGCATATTCATCATTCAAAACCAGTTTTTAACCCTTGCTCATTTTATGATGAAATAAAGACAAACAATGGTTCGTTTATCATAAGTAACTTGCAAGACAGCTTTTCCAGGAAGAGAGATTATAGAAGAACAGGTTGTGCAAAACAAGATGTATGATAACCTTCTGCAGAAAAGAGGAAGCTGTCTACTTGCAAGCAGGAAGTCAGCACTGGTTAGAATGGTAGCTCAGGAACGTCTCATCACTTTCACTGATCTGCTCAGTGTGTGTGCATGTGCGTGTTTTCGGGTGTTTGTGAGTCACTTGGTTAGAGTCAATCCTTTCATCATTGCCCAACATATACAATGCTTGAGGGAAATATCTGTCAGTCAGCCGAGTTTACATGTCATGAACCCACAAGCAAGGCAACATCTGCTCTGCTCGTAACTTGACGCTGTGTCAGTATATGCCACACAACAAACTCCTTCTTCCTGATAAACCCAAACCATCTTCTGATACAAGTTATCTGCAGAGAAGATGGCAGGCAGCAGCTCATTGCCTTTGCAGGAACGGAGGTTTATGCATCAGTTCAATGAGTAACAACAGAAAGACCAACAGCTGCTTGACACATAGAATCAGAGGGCTTCAGCAGGGAAAATTAGGGCTGCGAATCTTTGAGGCTCGATTCGATTTTGATTCTTGTGTCCGAATTCAATTAAAAATTGATTTAAGTTACAAACAGATTCTTCATGTAAAACCGCTTTGTTGTTGAATAGTCTGGGTCTGGGCACTGTTTTCAGTCTCTTGCATAAAGCCACTGGTGTCATTGGTTCACTGAAACACAATGTTAAACATAACAGGCAATTTAGATAAATAAGATAATTTTTTTAGTCATCGAATCAAAAAATGCTTGCAACTTCTGCCTCTTTTAAAGACTTAAATGTTGAGTAAGAATATAAATCCAGGTTATGTGCACATTGTAGATTGAAAAAATTGATTTAATTTGAATTGATTTTAAAATGTAGGAGATAAGAATCTTGATTCCTTTGTGAATCAATTTTTTCAAACGCCATAGTTGAAGATGTTGTGCTGGTTTCTGTCTTAGGAAAAACAAATATTTCTATGGGCTGCAAATCAAACAGGAGCCAAACCATCCTTCTGCTCGAATCCCCCTTTTGATCCTTGTGTTATCAAAGGAGAAAAAAAATCTGGAGAAAACATGACTTTCCACAGTCCTTAAGAAAAAAAAAATAACATCTACAAAGCACGTTCAGGGATAGTTTTAGTGATTCAGATGCTCCAGGCAAAGATAAAGATTGAGCCCACGCGATACAGTATGCTCGTGTCCACATTTAATATGATTTAGCACCTCTTTTATAAAATCACAGAGCTCCTTGACAGCTTAACTGCAGGAAACCCAGTCCTTCCCTACCTGGCATGACACAGTCATACAGAGAACAAAACTATTTACAGACAGCTTGTTTCACTGCACTAAACAAAGCCAAATGAGAACTCTCTATCAGGACTATAAATGTTCTTCACTTATTTAAAGAAGATAATAGGACTAAAAGAAGATTAAAGCAAATACTCAAAGTTCCTCACTCTGAAGTTAAACCACAAGTCTCAACTCACAGCACAAAAGCATGAAGATGGAACTCGTTTTTGAAACTCTGGTGACCACAGGCAAAAGTACAATCATGCGGCAACATCTCGAGGAGGCTAAAGCAGGGTGGAGACAATTTTAGTGGAAGTTTATCCTTTTAAAAACAACAGGCAGTTCAGTAGTTTAGGGAGGAGTAAGAAACAAATACAAATAACCACACGGAGAAACTGAAAATAAAAAAAGAAGAGTTTGTAAGTCTAAGTTTTATTTCATGAGACATAATTTTGTCCTCTGTAAAACACTAAACTGTGTTACTACCTCTGTCAGTACTGCTCTCTTTTTCCTCACTGTTTACTTCATTTAAAATGTTTTAGTTCAGTCACATGTTGGTACATTTGTGCACAACAGTGACATCATTGGAAATACTGTGAGTAAAGCAACAGACTGCTCAATGTTGGAGACTGAGTTTGATTAAAACAACGGAAAATTATGTAAATGCCGCTGTGTTTGCAAAGCCCCTTCAGGTATTTGGCGAGAGGTTTTGGGACACGAGAAGTAAACAGAAGGAAATGAACTTGCTATGCTGTTTAATGTTGAACTAGCCGATGTTCCTCCCAACCTGCAACCTACCCACTGACTTCAACCTTGAAAACCAGTTGCAAGTAGCTTCACCACGATCTGTCATCAGACGCCTTGTCCAAAAGGAAGCAGTTGTAGCCATCACATTAGAGCTTAGTGTGATATACTGTATGTGTTCAATAATTCAACTTGGCCCTGGAAGGATGTTAGAAAGATTGAAATGGCTTTTGTAGGAAAAAGGTTCCCTACTACTGGTTTCCAGTAAAAACTAGTGATATTCTATATTTGTTAATGCCAAGAAATCATTTTGAAAGACCAAAACCAAGGATGTGTTAGTCCATCTCTTAATAGTTCTCAACTTTCACTTTCACTCTCTCTGTAGCACTCCTACTGAAGATGTAAATCTTTAAAAACCGGTAAAGAAGATATGCCTTTACTTTTTTAAAGGGCTAAATTATAAATAAGCAGGCACCATGTTTTTTACGAAATGACACTCAAAAAGGTGTAAAAAGTGCATTTGTTAGGAACCATTTTCAGCTATGGACCATAAAAAGATATAGAATATCAGCAGAGTTATCCATCTTTAAAGACCAAAAGGTTTTTTGATGGAACTTACAAAAAATCCTGAAAAAAAACTGTTTTATTGGTTAGTTTTACTTATTAAACTGGGAAAATGGTTTCTACAAAAACACAGAGGGTTGTCAACCAAATGTTCTGGATCAAAATAAAACAATACAGCCATACTTTAATAAAAGCAGGAACACATGCTGTTTGACCTTTGCTTAATTACACGGTGTGTTACTTAAAGACTGCTGTTTAAAGGCTCCAGGTATTTTTATCAACTGAAAGGGAGGGACCTTGTGCAACGTACAAGCAGTTGTGGATAACTTTACTGGCAAGAATCACTCATTAATCTAACAGAGTGCAGACTCTGTTGTAATTGGATTTAAAAAAAAAACCCACACATATAAATGCCCTAAGACAACAAGAAATCAACTTGTGCAACCCTAATGGTGTATATAACCAGTCAGGTTGAAGGTAAGTCAACCTTTATTTCCATGCAGGCCAGTCTAATGCAGGGCAGTGTGCTGCAGGTACATGCAGAACAGATGCCAGGAGCCCCAGGAGGGACGAGCCTCGGAATTTAAGGGAGAGGTAAAGCTGAGAAGTGAAGAGGGCAAAAGATTAAAAGGTGCCCCTGCTGCGTTTGTAAGGGAATCTACGAGGGCCGGGCCAGAACCGAGGAGGAGGTTGGGCCTTTTGTTGGCTAATTGTGCCCACAGGCTTTCTTGGCACCCGCCGTCTCTGGAGCTGTGGTCGTTGAGAGAGCCTAGGCAGAGAGGGAATTCCTCCCGATGCTCCGCTCAGGGCTGGCCTGTTTGCTCGTATACACATTTTAAACAGCAGGCCCACATTTGGCCTTTATTCTTCCTTATTTTTTTTCCCACAGGAATTTTAAAGAACTTCTGTCGGCATGCTAATTGCACACATATTGTTAAAGGCAATTTATGGTATGTGTTCGCATGGTATTTCCCAAAAAGTGTAAGACATACTGGAGCCTTAAGTGAGTTGAGAGGACAAGATTAAGCATTTTGCTTTTTCCAGGTGCTGAAACATATTGAAAACATTTAATTTGATGCATATCTGACTATCATTAACTCAGGCTCATAGCAAATTAAACTTGTTAGACTTACATGTTCATAAGACAGAGGTTTGGCAACTTGACATCGCATCAAGGTCAATTCGGAGAGGAAAACAAGTTTCGTTTCTCAGATCAAGATCAACCCTTTTTATCAGTTAAGCAAGAAAATTATCAGCAGATTGATCTAAATATAAATAATCATACAATGCAAGCCTGCATCAAACACTCCAGATGTAAAATAACTAGTTCTAAATGTGTGAATGTGAGCCTCAAGGTCACATTTAAAGAACAATGGAGACACAAAACTGTTTCAGGCTATAACACCTTCACAACAAATTCTTGGGTATTATCCAACTGCTCCTCTTCATGCTCCTCCATACATCTCAGATCATTATCCTATCTCTAAGGGAGCTCCTCGGCTCCCTATGAAGGAGTGCAAGTGTAACTGCTTGTATTTCAGATCTTATCCTTTCCATTGCCAGGTGAGGGAAAATCCACATCATGCTGGCCTGGAAAAGCCTCTTGAAGAGTCGGTGGTAAAGGGACTCCTCTGTAATCTTGTTCCAGATAAGCAGCCAAAACTGGATGGATTGATTGCTCAGGTGGAAAGCCACCCTGGCGTTCCACACTGTGTGTCTGTGCAATACTGTAACCACTGAGCTGTTATAAGCAGACCAGATCAGTGAGGTGTAGTTTTAAGCCAAATCTAGTTTGGATACAAAAAAACGTGTGGAAGCCCATGATTGGGCTTGATTATTTAGCTCATTTTGACCCTGTGAGGTCACGGTCACATTCAGCTCCATCAGTACAAGTCTTTGCTAGTCTCTCATCACACTCACAGTCTCACACTTTCACTGTGATTTGCCACTTGTTTTTTAGCTCCACTTGTCACCTAATGCCTTCCTACAGTTCAGTTTCATACTTTTAATACATAATCTGTAATATTTATTCATGCTGAGGTTTGAACTAAAGCAGCTAAAAACTGAGATATTGACTAATTAATTTGAATTTCAGAAGCCAGGAGTCAGTATAATCTCACATATCAAGAGGTGACACATTTACTGTACTGTTTTGAATCAGTGTTTCAAAATGGAGAAGTCTATCTACAATCCTAAATATTACTGTCAATACACAATATACAATATAAAATTTTTTGACAAAAGGTTCTATACTCTCATGATGACAAACTGATCCATTACAGAGCAGCCAACATAAAACCAATCGCTAGAACGATTATCAATTAATTAAATAGTTCAAAGACAAAAAAACAATCAGCAACTATTCTAAGAATCAATGAAGCAGTAAGCTGTTAGGCTAAAAATGCATTCAAAGGCATTCAAGTGCCAAAAAATATGCAGTTCCCCCACTAGTCACTTGAGGCAGGCTTCAGTTGCAGATCACTCCACATAGAGTTTCATAACAAAAATGCACAAGTTCACAGCAAAGTAAACATGTTTACAGCCTGGTACAGAACACAGTGTTGGTCTTGTTGATGACAACTGCAAAGGGATAAGTTCTCATACAATACACTCAAAAGTTATACTAAAGCTTAAAGATGTGCATAATAACTGCGATGCCATGCGGCTAATTTATTTTTCTCTTTTGCCAAAATCTCTTTGTCCTGTATGTGCTTACTTGTTTTTCCTTTTACCATTAATACAGCCCTGCACTGAGGGTTTATTAGTATTATCTGTAGGTTATCAATATGTCCTTTCATTTCAATAAGCTAAACAAGCCTGTACTGTCCTCCAGCCAGGCATCCAAGGTAAACATCACATTATTTGATGGACGCTTTTCTCCAAAGAACCTTGAAGTACAATGAGTCACACAGACAGAGAAAAATCTCTTTTTGTCCTTCAGTTTCCTTGAGGCAGATTGGAAGAAATCCTTATTCAAACTCAAGGGTATAATGAACCATGTTTGCAAAAAGCTCTCCCCATGTTTTCAGTGTTTTTAGTGAGTGATGCTTACATTGTTAACAAGGAAAACTGGAGAAATGTGTTTGAAACTTCACGCTGTGACAAATTGGCAAAAAATAAATAAAAAACAGCTTTGTCTATAGAAAATTTGACAACAAAATAATCTATCAATCAAGTTCATCTTTACTTTTGTCTAATGTCTGTTTTGGCAACTGAATTGGATTTAAAATCTGAGTGTAGGAAGGTGACAGTAACTCTAAAAAAGTGTATAAAAGATTAGTTACAACTAATAATTATTTCCTTCTTTATGACGAGTGTTGAGGATCATCACGGCTGCCTATGATGACTAAGTGACAATGGAGATATTTAAGAGGCAGTTAATTATATGTACATATTATTATAGGTGTATTATTAACACAGTATCACTATTTCACTTTTTAGTAACAAGCTTATAATCAGTACTAGTATACAGCGACAACTCTGCAAAATTTAATGATTAAATTTGATGTGTTGTCTCCAGGATACAGTCTGCTACCTCTACTTCCATTACTGATTGTTTAATCAATGACTTTTTTCTTTTATTTCAAATGCTGATGTTGAAAATGTTCTCTCACTCAATAGTGTTGTCAATATTTACATTTACACAAACCGGTGAAGCCTCTTTTTTGAACATTAAAAAAATTAAAATATGAATTTGGATGATTGCTTGTTTGAGGAGCTGCTGGCTCTGCTGCAGACAGCTGTGTCCCCAGGCTGGCGGTTGACATTGATGATGTCACAGCAGAGCCTTGACCACCAGGCTGGCTACGAGCAAGCTGTCTGGCAAGAAGGTGGACTCTGGCTGGGCTGATGCTGGACGGCAGTTTAAGTGTGTGCACTCAGCCATATGCTGTTGATGTGTGTGCGTGGGAGTGAGTTTCTGTTTCTGTTTTCTGTTCCCACACCAATGTGTATAATTTGTCTGTGAGAAGAGATGAGTTTTAACTCATGCGAGGGCTTTGTGCATGTATGTTTTATGCAAATTGGTCGAAGACTATGACAGCAGAGTTGTTTCCGGCTGAGGTGAAGCAAAGTGTTCAAAAGACGTAGCCACAGGCAAACATGACCATGCCAGTTAAAATAAGAAAGCAACTGCAAAAAAAACATGCAAGAATATTTCATACTGTGACAGCCAGATGGCTGTGCAACAGGCCTTAACCAGGGTTTGCCATCAGTGCAGTTCATTTCTAATCATTTTCTAATTGAGAATTTACATCGGTGCAAAATTCCATCCTGCAGCATTTCTGCTTCCCAGTCTGTTTTTTTCATGCATGTTAGATCCGTCTCTAAGCGTCAGGTCTGTGGACTTAAAAGCTCTGCAGTAATCCTCTGGTCCTTTTACCTGAGAGGGATTGATAGTTATAGTGAGCTGGCTACTGTGAGTTCACAGATGAATCCGGCCCAGTCTGCAGCGCGGCGAGACGAGGCATCGTGACTGAGGGTAGTGCAGGAACATGCTCCTGGTTAAACTCCTCCACCCACAATGCTTCATCATTTTCTTACCCCCTTCTCCTTTCTGTCCATCCTACATCTATTTGTATATCTGATCTTCCATTTTTCATATCTCTCCCCTTTAATTCTTATCCCTCTCGTCGACCCTTTTTTTCATGCTTTCCTGTCCTCTTTCAATCTCTAACACTCACACACAGGTATGGGATTATGCCTAGGTGCTGCAGCAGGGATGCTCTGCTGTGTGTTTGCGTGTGTTTGTTCCTAGTGAGCAAGCTAAACTGTGGATGAGCTGGAGAGTGAGTGAGTGAGTGAGTGAGTGAGTGAGTGAGTGAGTGAGTGACTGACTGACTGACTGACTGACTGAGGGTGTTTTTCCACTACACACACACACACACATACACCAGCAACCGCTCGCTAAAGAAATCGGCTGCCTTGATTTTCATAGAAGGTTGGGAGGGGGCTGAAGGGGGGGGACGCCAGTGCTAGGGGATTCCTGCTAATTGCTTGCACATTCCCCTCTTTCCTCTGGCTCTATTAAAGACAGACCAACATCTCCCTTTCAAGTCTGCTGTTCTCCACACAGCTCTCTACTGTACGCTGCTCCTGCCTGCTCGCCATCCGACAGCATATCTCACTGCTTTTCATTTCTGGTGTTCCCCCACAGAACTACACAGACACAGTTTCAACCGAATCGATGTGAGGCAGCGGGAGAGAAAATGCCGGCAAGGTCTAGCCTACTGTATTTCTGTCAGGCTGTCTGCTTCAACTGAATGTAAGGTCCATTTATGTGCATACTGTACATGTGCCCACCCCTTGTAAAATGTTGGTGATTTAGATTCTAGCATTTTAGCTGCAGTGCTTTTCAGTAACATTTAAAGCAAGTGACATTGCAATCAAGGTATAATTTCTTCATTTAAATCAACTGATGAGTATTCATACATTTTTAGAACGTGGGGCTGTGGTGAGAATCAAACAGGAACCACAGCAGTGTCAGTTCCTGCCGTGTACAGAAGCTGACAGAATTTGAAATAATGTACACTGGGGGTGGAGTTTGAGCACGTTTTGTCCATTTTGTGTTTGAGCGTCTCTTTGAACTGTAGGTGAGATCATTTTACTCTTGTACGTCACTCAGTGTGAACTGTACTGAGCTACGTACTAAGTCTCATTTATCGTACAGCAGCATATGACTCAGGCAGACCTTAGCTACTGATATTGCGTTAACTGCACCATATATAAGTGGGATATGGAAGCAATTTTGGTGCTGCAGTATGAACATGATGTTAATTACATCGTCACGACAAGCAACAAGGACAAAAGGACACCTCTAATGGACAAAGACCACACGTGCCATGTTTGCAAACCCAGCATTCTACATCTGCATTAAAACAGCAGCCAGTATAAATAACCTCAGTCTAAAGCGGGAACAAGGAAATGACTGCAGGACCCGTCATACAACTTGTTTCTGCAGCTCTGCTTGAATTGCGTGGGTCATACAAAATAAGAAGTGCTTGTCTGCTTGCTCTTGTGTGTGCATCAGAGAGATAATAAAAAAAGTGTGTGTGCTAACACCCTCATGAGTTTGCTTTATACCTGCTGTACAGGTTGCCACACTCTATTTGGCACATTGATATTTCTGCTCAGTCACATGGAAAAGAAAGCTTTACATTCAAGGTTTGGGAATTCATCGACATGGGCATCCTCAGACATTTTGGACTTTTAATGTTGCAGAGTTGGTGAACAAAACGAGAGGAGGGGAGCAGCAAAGCGCCATGTCTACAACTCGGTTCTGTTTGTTGGTTTTAAATTAAATTCACTGCAAAGAATAACGTATTCTGTGCAGTACAAATTGTTCTGCACTGGAAACGCCTTTGTACATCATACAAGAGCAATATTAAATAGGATCTGAAACACACACCTGGTCTGTGCATAGTTCTGCTTCCCTGGCTATAACCTGTAGAGTAAGCTTTAATCTGTAGTGAACGGGTGTGTACATGCTGGAGGGTGGTGGTAAACTGTGGCCTAATTACACAACAGCAAACCAGAGCAGCTGTCATGACCAAAGATGGGAGAGGACCACCAACATTGTGTGTTTTTTTCTTTCTAAACATGTGCATTAATGTGGGTTTAATATGTGTAAAAGTAGTGAGGATGTAAGAAATAATGTCGATGTTGATGTCCACATCTGTGTGCATTTAATCTTGCTTCATCTTGATTCTACCATAATCATAATTTTATGCATTAAAATCATCTTTTAGATTTTCAGTGAGATTAAGACACAATCTATCTGTGGAGTCAAATTAAAGTGATTCGGATCTTAACTGCGAGGCTCCTAACATTAGTTACTCACATTCCACTTTCACCCCCCAAAAAAACCCTTAAATGCTGCTACAAATGCTGCAAAAAACAAAGCAAACTAGAGGAAACAACTGTGGAGAAACAACAGCTATACATCCAATTATGTGAATAGAAGACCTCCCCATTAATTGTCATTGACTGTGACTGCCTTTGTAATCAGGGTTAAAAATAACTTTACTGGTGTAGCTATTACAACTTGATTTATGATTACTGGTTGTTTTCTGGGATGCAGCACACTGGTATTTAAACCCAATTTTGTCTGACCATTAAAAAGAAGACAAAACAGTTTTGCTTTCATCCTTGCAATAATAGCTGCTTTATACTGCTGCAATAAAGCAACGAAGACATGTGGAATTAAAAGGTTTGCAAAAGTAACAAGTAGAATACCATGTTGAAACTGCAGGACTATTTTTATACCTGCTGTTAATAGGATGCCTTAATAGCTTGTAAATTCCACATTAGGCTATGATTCAGAGAAGATTTTGTATAGGTCAAAATACTGTGAATACCAAAATACAATGGAGATGTCATGAGGCACTATGACCATGTTGTTTACAACCATCACTACTTGTTTTTTTCTATGTTGCTTACTCTTTGCCATGGCTCTCTTTGGCTCTAGCTAGTAACTGCCATTGGCTTGTTAGCCCTGTTATCTGTGCAGCTAGTTGGCCCCATTCGCTGATCTGTCTAACTGGAACAGGAACTTGTAGCACTGGTTGATATTGAGGTGTTTATACTGTGGCCAACAGTCTCCCAGCAAACACAGCCAGACTGGGACTGAACAAAGTCATGGAGACCGACAGAGTCCAGATTGGCGACAGGGATTACAGAACCAAAGTGTCTTACAGTTACTCTGACCAGGAATCTGATGCCAACGCTACAAAGACATGGTGAGCAGGGACAGGAGAGGCCTGAAGCAGGACAGAGGCAAAAGAATGGTCGGGCATCACCAGGGATTTTTACATCTAAGTTAGTGAATAAGGGTTTGTTTTGATCAAAACAAATGTGATGACTGTCAGAAAAGTGGACAGAAAATCCAAAATGGTTTTGGTGAGGTTTAATTTCTTTTGTTCCTCTCTTGTATGAATGAATTGTGTTTATCCAGGACACCAAACTTAGGGCAAGATGGGCCAGAGCTAACTGGTTAGCATGCTAACTTCAGGGTATCTCTCTATAAAATACACAGATTTGTTTGACATATTGTCAGAACTGTCACATAATTACTGTTTCTGTCTTTGGGCGTAACTTTTATTTATTCTTTCATTTCATCGTTTTAAACACATATTCTTACCAATTGCAACTTTAAGAACACTGAAGTTGTTTTTCAGTATTAAGCACAAACAAAACATGTTTCTTCGACTACCAATGTTGCTATGGATAAAATCCTTTAACTTTCATTTATACCACCATTAGAACAGCTGTAGCTGTTGCGATAAATGAAACTACTTGCTGTCAGAGTAAAAAAAGACTTAAGCACTGCAATACTAGATGATGCAATACACAACAGAGAACAAAGACTTTTCACACTAAGGGGGACATTAAGAAACTCATAGTACAGTAAATAACAATCAGCTCACTGAGGTCACCTTGATTAATTACTCTACATTTTTACTTAACTTGGTGATGAAATAGATTGTGCTCACAATAAAGATTAATACAGCATAAATAGCGGCCTCATGCTCACTCAACACTGTGCGCCTAAATGACAGGAAGTGTTTTCATCACACTTTGAGCATTGCAGGCTTGAGTATGTAAAATAAGAACCGACTGCTTTTGACACTTCAAACACACTATCTTTCGAATGTTTTCTCTGTTTTCCCTCAACACAAATGTTTTTTGGTAGTGCTGTGTGTGTGTGTTTGTGTGTTTCATGGATTCAAATACCACATAAAAGTGTATATGTGTATGTTAATGTGCGAGTGGGAGAAGGAGACTAAATACAAAAAAACACACACAAAAAAGAATGAGTAAGACAGAGATATAAAGACAAAGAAGTGTGTGTGTGTGTGAGAGAGAGTTGTAATTGTAATGAATGTTTGGTCTTCTTAATTCTGTGTTCCTTGAACTGTGCATGATGAGTGTCTGTGTTGGCACATATACATAATTGTTTAGTGTGTGTAAACCAACAAATTATGTAGATAGAATGAAGTGTGTATATAATTACGTGCAGTGTGTATGGACAATATCTGCGACACAGTCGGTGTGAGTGTGCAAAGTATTAAAAAAATGCGTGTGTGAATACATTTGTGCGTATGTGTATCTGTCTTGTCGTGTCTTGTGTGGACGTGTTTTTGTGATATTTCAGTGCTGGTGTGTGTTTGTATTAGTGTGTGTGTGGTACTGTATAATAATTTGTATGTGTGTGTCAATGTGTGTTTCTCCTCTGCCCAGATGGCTGTGCTCAGAGGCTGGAGCTTCTGAGATCTGTTGCCAGCGGTGAATACTGATCAGAGATCACTGTCACATCTACAGGACACACACACACACACACACACACACACACGCACACGTCATCCATCTTCGCTCACACACACCTCCACTTCCACATGGTCGAACTACTAATTTACACAGCCACTATGTGTCCTCCATGCTGATATCTCCCAGCTCTGCAGGTCACAGCTGCAACACTGATTACCAGGCTGCCTGTCACACCTGAAGATTGACACCCTGCTAGCACCACACTGGGAGATTTCAGTTATTTGTTGTGATTATGACATTTAATGAGAACTGTTAAAAATGTGGATTTGGACTGCCTTAGCCGACTAGTTTCTGTGCATGCTATGAACCATGGTGCCGACAGTTCATTTCCAGACCCACCTTTGTTGCCTATCATACCCCTATGTATCTCTGTTATCAAAAACTGTCCAATAACAGCAAAGATGCTTAAAACGTTGTCTTTTAAAAATGTGGATTTGACATGAGCAACCAGATTTACACACATAAATGTATACATATATATATATGTATACACACAAACACACACACACTTATATATATACATATATATACATATACATATATACATATATTTACTTTCAGTAAATACTGTAACTATAATAAAATCTTGAAAGCTCACACTACAAAAGAGGTTAATCAAGGGCTTAATAGACAGAAAATGAATCAACCAGTGGGTTGATAATTGATCTTTTCGGCTATTTTTAAAAAGTCAAAAATTTATTAAAAATGACAAATATTCTCTCCTTTCAGCTTCTAAAAAATGAAAAATTTATGTGTAGTCCTACATGAAAGTATACTGAATATAATTGGATGTATCAATGATTTTTTCGACAAAAAAATTATTTATCAATAATAAAAACATAAGTTACAGTACATCAAAAACAAAAGTGGTTTTCAGTTAATTTCAGTTGAAAATAAAATTATGGGTCATTGTTTAGCTATAATAATCCCATCGTAACTCAGAGCATCTCTCCTGCCAGGCTGAACTCTGATAACAATGGGTCATACAACTTTTATTGAACGCCATTTGATAGCATTTAGCAGTTATGGTAACTCAACCCAATTCCCCTCAATGGACACAGGCCAAATTCGACCCCTGAACTCTGGGTGTTGACACAGGACGTCACGCATTGTGTAAATCATACCACAGACTTAAGTCACGTTGAGACTTGGTTTGAAGTTTACAGCCTGCCATGTTGTTGCATCACTGTGTACAATGACGCAGTCTAAAAAAACAGCAAAGAAAAAAGTGTGGTGATTCGACTGACAAAATGCGAATCAACGTGTGGTCTTTCTGAGGGATGATATGAATCAGAGACTTCACAGGGGCAGCCCTGAATGCTTTTCTCCTGCTCGTGCCTTATGACACCTATAAAAACATATTCTGTAGTCTGTATGTGTAGCTGTAGCTTGAGCTGAACATTCTGATGGACAACATGTTCATGTTAGGTATGCTGAAGGTGCTGTACAGGGAGCTCACTCTGTTTTATTTAAAAAAAAAAGAAAAAAGAGGGCAGTTAAGTGAATTTGGAAACAAGAAATCTAATTCTCTGGCAAAGTAATTGTTGAGTCACTGGTGGTGATCAATAACTCCATCACATTCCTGCAGATATATTTTCCTCTTTTAGTTCTAACAGGCAGCAAAACATTAATAGGCGCATTTCAAGCCAAAGTGAAATCAAGTGATCATTTTAAATCAAAAATGACTGTAATATAAATGAATCAGACATTTGAAACCTTCTCAAACATTAACATTTACTGTGATTGGCGATAAACATTTGAATATCTCTCTGTTCACAAAACCCAAATTTTTGTACAGCAGGGATCAAACCTGCCCTCTCCGCCTCTAATCAGCATTAAGCAAATGAATACAAATTATTCTTTAGAGGACTAAACACAGCAGTGTCCATCACACACCGAAACACACTCAGAGATGTAGTTAGTGTGCACAGTGCATGACGCTCATGCACACACACACACACACACACACTCTCTTACACATCTCACGAGAGCACGACTGAACTCTGACAAATACATAAACAGAAAAAAGGTATTCAGACAGTTACATTCCCACACATTATCTCATACACAAAGGGCTGTATACTCTAAACAAAAACAAGCTCATGCACACACACATGCTCACACAGAGGCTCAGATAATATCCCCGCACTCACATTATCCGACATAACAACCTCATCAAACACACACACTCTCACACACAGACGCAGTATCCCACTCTGCCTTCCCAGACAAAATGAAAGTGAGGAGGCAGCCGCATCACACCTCCAAATGGGCTCTGGTCTCTCAGAGGACTTTCAGTGAGGGGAGGACTCTCTTCTCTCCTGTGGCTGTCACCAACACTAATCTATCTCACACACAGAAACACACACGTCTCAAACACACACAAACACTCATACACAGATGCTGATATGTGGATGTACGTGTCTTTTTTTCTCTCAATTTCTCCTGCACAGAAAACACTTGCACAAATACACATTTAGTGTCACGCATAAACACGTTCACACTCACATACACACACACACACACACACACACTGTTTCCCGTGCTGTGTAAATCCCTCTCCGTCTAGCGAGCACACTTGCACGAGCTCCGTCAGTGCAACACATGAGAAAGTGCATTATGAGCCCAGGCTTCCTCTGCATTCAGCTGTCCCTGCTCGACAGGTATACTAGCTTTCTCTGGGTGGGTATTTGCAATAAAAAACGTTTCTCAAGGTTCAGTTCTTAAACTGAAGAAATACAGCGCAGGAACCTCTCGTGTCGCATACCAGACATAAACAAGAAGAGGAAAAAAAGGAAAAACGGTTAACCCATACTCATACTAAAATGCAAAAAAAAGCATTTCTGTGAGCAAACAGGGCTTCTACAACCACACCTCCCCTGTGAAAAATATTGAAAGAAGAGGATTTCTGTCAAATACAGAAGACTGCCTAAGTAAACAGAAGGAGCAAACACAAAAAACACCAAGTATGTACAGTAGAACACATGCACACCCAAACATCTGTCGTCCCTCAGAGTGGAAGTTGCACATGTTTTTCACAGGGGGTTCTCAGGTTTCACTAGGTAGGGAACCCCAAGGTTCTCCCAGTGAACGCTCTGTGCACAGCTGAGGAGCAGCTCTGAGAGCTCCAATCCACTTACCCGAAGGCACAAAATGAAGAACTTTGTTGGTCTCCATAGCTGAGCAAGTGGTGGCGAATGCACACTTCCTCTCTCCAACCGCCTCCCCCCAAGTCAACCCATCATGGTTGTGTTATCCTGTGCTGATGAGTGAGATCACCTCTGCTCCCTCGCTCTGCTCTGTTTCTGACTGCCTCTCAGACACATGCAGTGACTCAGCCCCACTCTGCCTGCCTATTCACTTTCTCACCACTGGGTCCTAGTGCCTTCTCTTTTCCTCCTCTGCTTCACTATTCCAGCTCACCAGTCAGCAGCCTATGGCAGGGCAGCATGCAGCAAGGCAAACCGTACGTCAAGACACACCTCCCCAACACACTTCCCTCCAGAACAGCAAAACAACATGAAACATAGCATCTTGTTGTCAGCCACGTCAACTCACCTGGTCGTCACCGCTTTGTGCTTTCACTGGAACTGACCAAACTAGTTTCACTAAGAATGCTATCTGTCTTTGTTATCTCATTCAAATATGTCTGTACTTGTACACTTATGCTGGCTTGTGTTAGGACCATGTCAAACCAAGAATGAAGCTGGGTGAAAGAGACAGTGTCAGAAGTTGCAATCATGTGATCATTTAGAGAGTGAAGAAAGCATTGCTTTGTCTTTCTCTGCAAACATTGTGGATAATTTTATCAAAATAAATTTAAATCAGTTGAGAATGAACTCTCTCTTTCTCTCTTTCCGTGTCACTGTCCTGCTTTCACTCAAGTGCACATACTACACAGACGCTGGTCTGCTGCTCATAGTTTTGCTCTTATCTTGGTTTTTGGCTTAAGAGATCTCAGACAGATACATTTCACAAATGATAGTCGATTAAATTAGAAAATTTGAGAGGGATTAATCAGTTATTAAAACAGATGTTAGTGGAGCTTTTTAGAGGACAAATGATCATAACATCAACCTTTGCTACATGTCATACTCCCCTCTCTCTCCCAATGGTGCTTGACTGCATGTTTATTTTTAACCATTGAATAAAATACCAAAAAATATTTTTAGTTTGGAAGTCGACGGCCTGATAAAAACTGACTGAAAGCTTTGCCTTGATAGGGGAAGAACAGGATAACAAAGATTTGCTGATAGCACCTGACAACCGAATAAAAAAGCTTAGCAGAACAAAATAATTTATGAGTAAACCCAGCCAGAACTGCTGCTAATTTTAGCAAAAATACACGTTTTGAACTGGTACCAGAGGGTGTAAATTATGGCAAAGAGCACAGGCATGTCCATCATGCCTAGCTAAAGTGACAGGGACTGGGCCTAGATTTGTGTTGACACCTCCGCATTCAGTTGCCAAAATGTCCAGTCATGCATGATGACAGGTAACCTCAACTCTGTCCAAAAACAAGTCGCTGCTGGGAGCATGTGATTCTGGTTTGTTTCTAATTGCTATGAGCTCACACAAGCCTGATACACAAACTAAATCATTTAATTAAGGTTGCATACAAAAGGCCACAAGCTACGAACTCATCATACTTCTTACATTTAATTTCAGATGCACAGACAAAAATTACTGCCAACAAAATCAGTCTCACACACTCTTGGTTGTTTCCACCCTACGTACATCCACTGAATGAATCCACATCATCTAAAATTTAAATATAAGAAATAGTAAAAAAAAATGCTGATATAATCAGATGACAAAAATTATTCCCAGAACGTGGTACTGCAATCAAAATGTACAGCTCTAATTCATACTTTGCAATTGTTCACACTTTTATAAGTCTCTAGATCATAATATTTTCCCTTTTAATAGTGCTGGACTTTATAATATAGTAATGAGCAGTTTGGTTGAATGTATAAATCTACCAGACACAGAGGCTACTGGATCAAAAAGTTAATTTCCCACCCTGATGTAAATGCTCTGTGAAAGGTCAGTCATTTGCATAAGCCAGCATATATAACATCACTGTGTGTGGTATGGCCAGTGGGTCTGCTTTGCATTAGAACTGTCACACACCATGAGGGCAAATGCGTCACTCAGTGAGCCAGGGCGCATTCTCTCCGCAGGATAATTGAAGTCTCACCCACTATGAACCTGCAACCCAGGTGACATGATGGGTGCACTCTATTTGAACACCACATAACTACATTACAACCTCTGCTAAATGTTGGGAAGAGCGAATCAGTTGACAACCTGTTGGAAAACATGGCCGCAGTGTCTGACACCTATAGGTGCTACAAGCAATTCTTTAGAGACTTGAGGTTGAATTTACACTTGTTTGGATATTTTACTGACATCCTTAGAAGTCAAATCTAATTAACATGGTGACTTAGTTAATTAAAATGAAATAGGAAAATATGAAATCTCATAATATGAACTCAAGCAGAATGCAGAAAAAGTAAAATATGTATTAAAAACAATCTTTTAAGAAACCAAGAAAGCTGTATCCAAGCAATCTATTTTCAAACTCTAATCCCTTTTTTTTTTTAATTCTAATTCCCTTAAAATGCCACTCTTGGTTCTTAATTTCCCTTAGCTCATACCTTTAAACTTGAGCCTGTTTGGATATGGAGGATCAGCTCAGTGCCTACAAGCACTGATAGAGGTCAAGTGTCACGTCAGACCTGCCCTACCAGCTTTCTAAACTATCGCTCTGAGCACTCTCTCTGTTTGCTCACATCGTAACCGATGTTCACAAGTTAAGATGACGAAGCAGTTTTCTCTGCTACAAAACATTTCAAGAAAAGAAGTGAGAAGGAAATTCAGGCAGTTACAGTCTGAAACCTCACAGAAAGATGCAACTAAATCATACCAATCTCTCTCTTAATTTATTTGTAGCAAACCGGTTTTGTATTTTCTTATTAGTTATCACAAATTATGTTAAGTAACTCAGTACATTTACCTAAGTGCTGTACTAAATGCAATTTTAAGGTATTTGTACTCTATTTAATTATCCATTTCATCTTGCCTGATACTTGTACTCCAGTACATCTCAAAGCGAAAATCTTGAACCATTTAGTCAACTTAATTTTTCAACCAATGATGAAATTTTTATACAGATAATACACAGAGTATATATATTGTGTTTACAAAATACAAAGCAGTGTTACAGATCAAACATATAACAACAAAGATTTAACCGATGCAATTACTTTAACTAGTGCTGTCAAAGTCAACGCATTTATTTTGGAGATTAATTTAAAACATTTAACGCATAAAAAAATAACATAATTAACGTTGTTTTTTTTACTTCCGGTGGCGCCTGACCCATAACCTTTGGTCACGTGTGCAGGCACACCAGGCAACCCGAGCCATCCTGGCTAAAGCACAGTCTATGGCACAATGATGGATAACGACGGACTTTTAGGCAGAAAGTTTCATTATAAAAAGCCATTAAAATAGCCTTTGAATTTAATTATACTTTCTTTGTGTTGATTCTACATTGATTTCATGATTTTTCATAAATAAATATCTGCTATAGTCTTAAGTAGAAAAATTAATTACAGAAAATTGTGCTAATAATTAGTTTTTTTTTTTAATCGACTGACAGCCCTACTTTATACATACTATTACAAAAACCATAAGGGATGTTTATGCATTATGAGTACTTTAACTTGAAAAGATGATATTTTTTTGTACTATTACTTTGAATTGGTCTTCCAATGCAGAACTTTAAACTGTGTTAGGGAGGGTATTTTTTTATAATGGTATTACTACTTTCACCTAATTAAATGGATCATACTATTTCCTGTATCAACCAAACCATCAGCAGCATGTTACAAGTTAAACTTTGCCATAAATAACGGCTATGCTGGTATGGGCGGGGCTTTATTGACAATCATGTACATGTATCTGTCTGAATTATTCACCCTTTTCATCTAACAATAATATTGTTTTGGCTTGAACACGAGAGACTGACAAATTGGAGAGAGAGAGTTGGCACTCACTGTCAAAATATCACGAGAAAGGGAGTTATGTAAACAGAAATGTTTAACAACGTTTTTACTCTAATTATAGCTGCCAGGGACCAGACTCCAGTACAACAAGTCTGTCAAAAACAAAAGAGCAACCTTGTTTTAACAAGGACAGCCTTTCATTACATTATCCAGGTAATGACTTTAACCCTACTGATGTTCCACACCAACCTTGGATGGTACTCCTTTTTATGTTGTGAAAAAACAAACAAACTAAGGTTTTAACCCAAAGTATGGGAGTCAGTGTTCAGTTCAGTCAGTTTGCAAAGGGAGGACATGAAAGGTTTAGCATAACCAGCCACCTTCAGGGTAAACCAGAAGATTAGAATCTCCATCCCAATTAATAATATCTTTCAAAACTTGGTGCCTTGTTTGTTGTTTGTCAGTTATCAAGGGTTTTAACCATTTTTAATGCAAAGGAAGAGTACAAGGGGTGGTCTGTAGGATGCTTTCTCTCAAGCTTAACAGCAACAGTTTATCAAGGAGGCCACACAAGATGTAGCATCTCACAGTACTTGTTCCACTGCTAATCTCCTTTGAGTGCACATAATTTTCAATTCTCATATTTTTTTTTAATGAAGCAACAATTCATGTTCTAACTTCTGCACTATATTAGGACTTTTGAGGTCATTGTAAAAAAAAGTCTTTTGTATGGCTTAAAAAAAAACATTCCACAGACACCTTTGTCACTAACATTTTGTCAACTTACAGTGAAAAAAATACTGTTAAAATTGATAACAACAATAACGCTGCTTGCAGACTTTGATTGTCTTCACAGACTTTGGCTCCAGTTCTCTTTTCACATGCAGGCATCATTTTCAAGGTCCAATTTCTTTGTGACTTTATCTTTTAATTGTAAGACTATTTTTCCCCTGCATATCGATAAAGTCATGAAGACTATTTAAACATTATGTGATGTTTCTTAAAGAAAGGCTAATTACCAGCATACTTACAAAGCTTTTCTCAGTGATTGCCTTTAACTATATTAAATGCTAACAGGTGTCCTTGGTAAATAGTTGATGTGATTTACTTGGTCCAAAGCCACAGTGCCATGTTGTAATACAGTTCAGCTCAGCTCCGTCCAAATCATGACAGTTTCCTGCCATATTTGTAATAAGACAATTGTCTAATGCCGTCCAAGTGTATCACAAAATGTTCCAAATAGTTCACTAAATTCCCAAACTAGTAGCACTGCCAAGCTTCAAAAGAAGGGCATGCCACAACACTATAACACTTACTGTCTTCCTTTGTGTGATCAAGTTTTTACTGTTTACATTGTCAAGAGAAGACTTTGTATATTTGACTTTGGAGGCTTTTTACATTTTAGGATTCTTCCACTATTTTATTATAGAAATATTTTCACAGTGTTATGGAATAATTTGTATTTTTTATTGGATATGTTTTATTTTATTCTGTCTGGACACACACACTGTATCATCAACTGTATGTGTGTATTATTATAGCCTAACAGAAGCTGCCATCAGCCTCCCTCCTGCAAGAAAATCCCATCGTGCCTCAGGCTCCAGCTGAGGGCTTAAAGACTAGCCTGCCTCTTGTTTCTGCTCAGAGTGACACATCTAGTAAAAACAGTTACACGTTCTCTCCAGATAATTGGTATCAATGAGTGTTTCCACCACATACCTAGAATGGGAGGTGTGTCAGTTCTGGATAATACTGAGTGCACAGGGAGGCGTCTGGAAAGACCCTGCAGCTCCTCTGCAGCTCGTCATCAGTGGGTGCTATGAGGCTGGAGGTGGGAATGGCCTCCAGGAAACTCACAGCTTGGTATTAGTGTGTGTGTGTGTGTGTGAGTGTGTGTGTTAGTGAGTGATGAATCACCACTTGTGAACCGCCTTTACCACTAGAAAGCAATTTGGTGCACAGAGAGAATGCAGCAGTTAGGACCACCGCCTCTGGAACCACACGTACCCCCCTGCTGGCCTGTGCTGAATCCTGCCAGAACTGTCTTTACTGTGTCTCTCTCTTAAGCCCCCTGCTGTTCTGATAAAATGCCATGGAAAAAAAGAAAGAGACAGTTTATGTGTGAGGGGATGTAACACTCACAAGGCCCACAGGGACAGTTGCACATTAAAGGTTCAACCTGCATTAAATCAAATCATTTTGTTGTCCTTTATCACTGAAGCAGTTCTACACTAACAGAGAAAAAGCCAGTTCAAATGTAGAACTAATCAACCATTTGTTGCAAGATGGTTTTACATTAAAGTCAGAACAGTTAAGCAATAAAACGTATTAAAACAACTATACCTATGAGTCCCCCTTGTTATAACTTCTGGGGAAACAGTGGGAACAAATAATAATTGAGATGATATTTTACTTTAGAGAGCGAGCACAGATGTTGGCAAACATGGCTAAATGTAACTTCAATCATATTTTTACACATTAACTCCTCTGTAAATTTATTTGCAATGACAACTATTTAACAGTAAAGGTAAAAACTCTCATAATGCTACACTATTTCACATTATCAGACTATGTTCTTTGTTAATATTTTGACTAAGAGAGCCCTAGCACAAGAAATAACAAATTGTTCATTTAAGAGAAGAACTAGGAGACTTAGGATTGAAATTTCTAGGAACAAAGTCAACATTAAGAATTATGCAGATGAACCACAAAAGTGCAGGCCTACACCTTTTCTAAACAGCAGAGCCGGAGCTGAACACAGTCTCCTGGTTTCACACCTAGTACCACAGGGCAAATAAAACCTGTACATCCACACAGTGGGTGTTTTATATGGAAACTTCTAACGAGAGCAGGACAAGGGCAAAGACGACTGAAAGATCCATGCTATACAGTACATCTTTGTCTAACTTTTCATTATCCATTATTGTTTCATAAATAATAAAAAAAAAAGTATTTTTCTCCTTCATTTATCTATTTTTGCCCATTTAATGAAAATAATAACACACATTTACTAAGATAACTAATTATTGTAATTATCAATGAATCTGTTGTTTTCATTCTAGCTCATTTTAATTCATTGATTGTTTGGTCTTTAAAGCATCAGAAAACAGTAAAAGCATACCCATCACAATATATGTGCCCAGGGTAGAGCAGTACTACGTTATTTTTGACAACCAAAAGCCAAAAACCCAAAGACATTTATTTTACTATGTGGTAAGTAAAAGCAGCAAATGTGAAAATATCAAATGCTGGCTGTTATTGTCTGAAAAATTACATCTGTGATTAATCAGTTATAAATCAGTTGCACATTATAATTTTTTTTGTCCGTCTACAGTATTATTTTTTTTAATACAATTTTCTTTTACATTTTTCAAACTTCCCAAACAAGAGCAGGGGGTTGAATTAACACATTATATTTTTACATGTGAGCAAAAATGAATTATTCATTTTCTCAAGTCAGTTATTTTGCATAGAAGGGTAATTTGTGGTCTAAATTTCATGTTTAGTTACTGTAACAGTAAGATCTGAAGGTTACAGGTTGGTGTGGCTTTTTCACTCTGTTGGGGATAAGAGGCAGCAGAAGGGTAGCAGCTGTGACACTCTTTTTATACACACTATTGCTTCATTAGACATTGTTTCAGCAAGACCAGTCAGCTTTGGCTACTAACTGTTAGGTGCTTAATGCAGCAAAGATAGCATGATAGAGAGTAAAAGCTGCTAGTCAGCTGAGTTTAAATTGACTGCTTGGGTTACATGCTGTTTGACTTTGAATGATCTAACGTACCTCTATCTGTCTAACA
The DNA here is from genome assembly GCA_029814665.1 of Acanthurus lineatus. NCBI lineage: Eukaryota > Metazoa > Chordata > Actinopteri > Acanthuriformes > Acanthuridae > Acanthurus > Acanthurus lineatus. Next base: position 3,118,313 of record JAPZDV010000007.1, on the reverse strand, counting down.
AACAACTCTTACCTTTGTATGTATGTTAAATATAAACAGAGTTGTTTACCATTTACTTAATTTGTGCACAAATATTAGTTAACCTGACCCTTTATGGACCGTCTGCCTGCATGCAACCAAAGTCTGCTTAAACATGTTTGGTCAATACTGCCTGGAGCAGAAACAAACTATAAACAGAACTAGGATGTTAAGATATCAAAGTCTTGTCCCTTGCTGAAAGATTCTGCATTCATATGCAGATATCTACTTAAGGAGATTAGTTGGTAGCTATTCTAACATGTAGTATGCAGCCATGTTGTAGATAGTGTGGAAATTAAGTGATTTAACTGATTTGTAGTCTAGTATTGTACAGGACTGTGCTACTGCAGTGTATGTGGTGTCCTTTTGTCCTTGTGCCAGATGTCAGGATGTGGTGTACAACTCATTTAGACCCCAATATGCCTCTGCACCAGTGTTAAGACTTTTCACTTGGTGATTTTAAAGGCTGCCGACCATGTTTAGAGAAGCCATGGGGCTCCTTAGGTAGCTGCAGTGGTGTAGTATTAATGGTAATACAGCATAGCAAGTAATGATGCACAAACAGCGACAGCTATTGCCTCAATGAGTCATCAATCACTGAGGGAATCCTGCTCCCGCCATTTGACTGGGAACAACCTTCATTAGCAGTCGTGCGTGTGTGTTTGTGTGTGGGTGTGTGTGTGTGTGTGTGTGTGAGTGCATGTGAGTGTGTGGCTACTGTATCTGTGTGTGTATGTGCGTGTGTGTAGGTGGGTGAATGTGTGTGCGTCTGTGTGTGTGCGTCTGTGTGTGTGGGTGCATGTGCCTTTGTGGTGTATGTGTTTGTATGTATGTATATGTGTTTTCCTTTGAAATCTGAAGCCTTCGCCTTACAAGACACATATTTTCCTACATTCAGGATAAAAACCTGAATTTAACTACTGAAGACCTGTATCTACTTAAAGACAAATGGGGAAAAAAAAGCGTTGTATCCAAGAAAAAAGCAATCCTACAAAAGGAAGACAATTCTGAGGTCACCATGGCTGAACCTCAAACACCCATCGAGTCTACAGAACCTCAACCACCTTTTGAGTCTGTGGAACCTCCAACACTGGTGGAGTCTATAGACCCTCAAACACTGATGGAGTCTGCTGAGCCTTCTGTCTCTGGTTGTGAGTCCAACCCCAAGCCAGAAAGCAAGAGTAAGCTCCATTTGTTTCTTACCCTGCAGACGCTGAGAGTTCTGGAAAAGTGTAACGCTCTCAAGAGCCACAACATGGACCACTGGGTAGCCTATTTAAAGAGGCTGATTAATATGACCACGGAATGGCTCACTGACACTCCAGACTTCTGCCCTGAAGACTATGAGACCATCAAGAAAGTCTCCAAGGCTGTACTGGAAGACCTGCGAAAGAAGGTCACCAAGCAGAAGATGGAGTCTGTTGTATCATCACAGGATTCAGATGTGGATGAAGCCATCATCAAGTTTTTGCAGACTTGCATCAGAGACTACTTTGCTAACCCTGCAAAGAAAACTACCCCATGCCACTGGTGGATTGATCTGATCCAGGTTGTGGCTCCACTTCTAGCTGTAGTGGGCATCCTGACTATCATCACACTCCTATAACAGTGCACACCAGCAGCTGCAGACTGAGAACGTCTGTAGCTTTGTTGAGTTTTTCTCGCACAACATCTTTTGGGTTTCTCCCAAAATCTTTTATTTGGACAGTAACATCATGATAAAATTATACCATTATACAACAATACATAAACAAAACAAAAGAAAAACCAAGAGTGAAATATTTATTATTTAATTCCTCTGTTTCATTTTGGGTCCTGATGTGTAGCAAATTAAACAAGTGTTTATTGTTCTTTAACAAGCAAAGTGAGGACATTATGTAAGAACTTTGTGGTAATTTCAAATTTTTCACATCCTTTGGCCAATAATAAATCAAGTATCCGTGTGACACCGATGAAGACTGATTGAAAATGGCCAATATTGATGCTATATTTTTCAGATGTAGAAATAGCAGAAGTATTTACACGAAAAACTCATTTCAAGTTGTAGATTTTTTGTTTTTATATGCCTGTTTTAATATCCTGAGTTGCTAAAAATGAACCAGATTCTTTCATAACTTACATGAACAGCAAAAAAAAAAGCTCATCAGTTCAATTTGATTGAAAACTTAATTTAAAGACTTGAAGAATCTAAAAAATCTATGTTTGTGCATGTGCCTGTGTGTGTTTGTGCGTGTATGTGCACATGTTTTAAATACACCCTGGTGTCTGCATGTGTAGGCGTCTATCTTTTCTCTCTATCTCTGTGCCTATGTCTGTTTTGTCTCTCTGATTGTGTGTGTCTATAAGCTTGCGTGCCTGTCATTTTTTGTGTGGTTGCGCATTACAAATAGTCTGTCTCTTTTTTTTTCCTTCAGCAATGTCTTTGTTGTTTGTTGCTGTTGTTGTTGATTCTGTGCTCTGGCAAAAGAAGAGAGAGTGGCACAGTGATAATCATAATAGCACTCTGAAATACAGGAGAAAAGGGAGATGAAGGAAAAAAGGAGGAGGATGTTGAAGAGGAGAAGGAGCAAGAGAGGAGCAGCTGGTTCTTGTTACTCTGCTGCCCCCACACATCACTGCATGAGCTATCAGAATATAACCTCCTGCAATTCCCTCTGTATGGGTGTGTGTGTGTCTGTGTGTCGGTGTGTGTGCGTGTGTGTGGTGTGTGTGTGTGGCAGCACTACAGAGCTCTAAGTATTTCCAAGGGGATGGGGGCATATTTCAGGTCACAAACTAGCTACAGATTTAATTTGGAGAAGAACAACTTGATTATGTTCTCTCAGGCAAAAATGGCTCAGGGAAATGTAACTGAGATGACACAGGTGAACACACACACATCAGGGCAGAGACACACACTGCAACATACATGCATGCAAGGTGGATACCTTCATCGACAGATACAGTTTGGGTGTATGAATTCTTTTTTTAACCAATGTGCAAACCAAAATTCATACACAAGTCCACCTGTCTTACATTAGTGTTGCTGTGCAAAAACAGATTTATATGCTCATGCCATGATAACATCCTACATTACATGCTTTTATTGTTAGCAAGAAAATAGAAGTGATAAAATGTTTCCCACAGAATTAGGTTCTATTTGCAGTTTTAGCTTTCTTGGTGACCAATAAATGCAAACCTGCTGTTTGAAGCGTGAATAAAATAACATAGCATGAATAGATGCACATCAAAATCCAAGCAGATGCTCGCTTGACTAAGTTTTCGTGTACGATGGCTCACTTGATTGCAGTTAACATGAATGCATCAGTTTGGGATAAATGTGTGCAGAAGTGTCCATGATACTAATCATTCTTAGGCTCATTGATTCTGTTCAGGTATTCAGTCAGATATTTCCTCTTTGGGTGAAAGCCAACAACCATCCCTCCTCTCGTTCACGATCATGTTGTGATTCAATTTGTGCACGGAGAGGAGGGGCAATTCACAGACTAGTATGATGTTATATGTGTGGAAGGCAGGGAGACATCAAGAAAGCAGCAAGGAAGGGCTGAGCAAATAAATGTGCTGTGTGTGTAACTCTGTAATTAAGTGAGATTTTAATTATATTAAATAGTAAAAAAAAAAGAGAGGATCAATATTTGGTGGTCAATGTTGACACTGGGGCAAGATGCAAAAATAAAAAATATCAGTGTATGGGATACACTGTAAAATGCGTCACTGACACATGAGAAGAGAACAACACTCAAGGACAACGTGAAACCACTTGGTATTTTTCCCTTGGGAGGAAAGTGAATGAGAAGCATTTGTTTTTCATCTCTTTGCAGCAGTGATCATGCTCCTGTTGCTCATGTGCCTCTGCACACCCAATAACACACAGTCAACATCCTGTATTCTTCAAATCAATTATACGGCTTGGCGACTGAATGAAAATCACATTATTAAAAACAAATTTTTTGTATGCAAAATATAATTTTCCACTGCTACACATTACATTAAACATATCTCCTCACATGGGCTAGTGAAAACTCCAACTCATTGTAAGTTGTTTAGTCAAACTATTAATTTAAAGAGAAAGTCTAACCTTCAATTTATCTCTTTTTGGTTTCTTAAACAACTTAGCTTAGATCTGATAACATGCTTGTCTTTCAAAAGGTAAGATGAAAAATTTTGCACGGCTAGAGTAATTTACACCAGGCATATCAAAAATTGCAATTAGCTGTCCTTTTTACACTCTGGGCAGAATCTGCAGCATGTTTTATATTTTGGGGTTTTGTTGCATGCATGTTCTTTGACCTTCCATTGTCCTGAAACCAGCTGCTTTAGCAAACTACGACAACAGGAAACATGTTCACAGAGCAGCTCATTTATGAAAACACTTGGTCAGAAACGGAATCATTACTGACAATGTCCTATCACCCTGTTTTTAGCTGCAGTTACCTTTTTGTTGTTTTTTTTTGTTTGTTTGTTTGGCATCAAGATAATGCATGCCAGGCTGGCCCAGAGTTTGACAGAATCAATCCTCACATGTCCAATAACAACCATGTGCCCAAGCAAAGTGCCACACAGTAAATCCAACCTGCTCACTAAGAGTAAGCTGTCCTAGAAACCTGCATCACATAACTGCCTGACATGTCAAATGAGAATTCCAGTGCAGCAAGCGTAGTGGGGAAGTTTCAACCCTCATCTAAACAGGGAGGGATGACTGAGCACACGCATTTTTCAGCACCTCCTTGCTCACAGCGCTCATTCATTCACATGCAAAAGCTCCCCTGTGCAACAATCTTGCTTGCTCAGGGGCATGTTACTGATTCTTGTTCACTTTCTCTGTATGGCTCTTCCCACAGGCTCTCAGATTTAAAACAGCAGCCTGTGGTCACAAACATGTGTCTGAAAACCTCTCGGCTCCTTCTGCCCCCATAAATATTCTTCACAATGTCCAAATAAAAATGTGATAAGGATAGACTTTATTGATCCCCAAGGCTAAACAAAGTAAGCAGTGGAGAAAGAGGTAATAAATGACAAATAAAAAATGAGAGGATAAATGTCTCCTTGATACAAACATAAGGTCTCACTGTGATTGCTTAAGTTGGAAAATTGCATGAACTGATATACAGCCTACAGATGTGCCCATGTGATCAATAATTCTCAGTAATGTGCAGACAGTAATAGTATAGTATAGACAGTAACTATGTGCCTCAGAAGGTTTACATAAATTACTAATAGTATCAGGGTTCGTACAACCACCCACAAACAGCAATGCAAATGAAGACTAAATCTTCTAGATCTTGATTATCATCACAAGCACACTCACTTGGTTACATTATGTTATTCAGTAAGACAGAGGCACACACACACTGCCCTCTGCTGGAAAGTACAGTAAAAACAAACACACCACTGTAGATTTATCATCATGTAACATTTCTATTCTATTTACTGCAAATATTTGCAGTTTTTATAAGACCTCAGTAGAAGATTCAGGTCTTCATCCGTTTATACACAGCAGAAAGCAGAGTGAGTAGATACAAAGAAAAAAAGACAGACTTGTTATCTCAACAAAGTTTGTATAATCATGGATTGGTCAGATAAACAAATATACAGAGCGTGTGCAGAGGCAGCACTGAATTGAAGACAGTGGCCATGTCCTTCGACCCCAGTTTCCCCTACATGTTTTCCTTTTTCAGTGTGATACCCTTTACCCACGCACATAGACACACACACACACGCACACACACACACACACACACACACACACACACACAGGCACAGGCGGACACACTCGGTCACCACTCCACAGGAAATGTTTGTTGTCTTTACATTTCCAAAAGCCCTTACGGGGAAGCAATGCTGACACAGACACTTTTAACTTTCAAGTGAGTGAGTGAAACGGTCACATCAGCAACATGGACCATCCTGCCTCCTCTGCCCTGATTGTAAATCACTCTGTCTCACAAGAGAATCTGACCAAAATACTATAACGTTTCATTTTGGAGATATGCTTAGAAATTAAGTAACCATGTTTAAATTGAAACTTAGTTTAAATTTGCACTGCAGTAAGTACACAAAAGAGATACAAAGCCATTTTTATATCAGTATTTGTCATAATGGACCTAGTGATAATTAGTAAGAGGGTGAGTAGGTCATACTAAACTCTTCTCTTCATGTCTACATTATTGTAAATCAATAGACGGGGTAAATGCAATAATATAGCATGTGCAACCCTACATTATCTGATATGTGCTTAAAGAATTAATTTTGAAATCTCCACCCATCTCTTTTACAGAAAATTATAATTTCCTGATGTTTGTCATTCAGGATCCAGTCTGCAGTGTTTCATTTTATCAGCAAGAAATACAGGCTCCTGCTTTGTGCTATTAATATTTTTGCAAGAGTGCATGTCACCATTATCAAAATAGATTAAGCTGCCTCGTTTTTCCCTTTGCCTTAAGAGAACTGCTTCTGAAAAAATGTCACTCTGCAGCAATCTTTAAAATTCTGTGCAGCTACAGGGTGCATTAAAAACGCTGCAATAAACTGCAAAAGGCACCTTGATGTATTGTGCTACAGGCAGGAAGACAGCAAAGACACAGTTAGTGGACAAACACTGGGTGGGACTTCCTCTACTCCTGACTGGCTCCTGCCTTGTATTGTCCATTTTCAGATGCTGGCCATGTGCCGCTTGGCAAGTAGAATAACAAAATGTGCCTGTCATGACACCACATATAAACACACGCAGACAAATTTAAACAAAATCCCTGTTCTTGCTCACATGCACACATTCTGATTAAGGCCAAAGGAACTCTCTAGCATGCCAGTTTTGTAAACCAATATGAGCATCACTATTGTCTATGCATAATTAAGTATATGACTTACTATTCAAACTTGTTATCAAAAAAAAACTATTATTACTGCAATATCCTCTCAAATTCCTCTTTCGGTGAGCTAAATTTGGCCAAAGGGGTAAGAAAAACAAGCAACATACAATCTATCACTTCGAAAACAAATATTTTCATTTTTCTCCGAATGTTTTCTGGATTTATGCATTTGTGTATAAAAGGTCAAAAAAATTGTGAAAAAAAGTTCATCTTTTTTTTAAGAGTGCAGAATGACATCTTCATACGTCTTTTTGGATGGACCATCAGTAAAAAAAACACAAAGCTTCAGCTCACAATTACACACAGAGAAAAGCAACTAATCCTACCATTTTAGAAGCTGGAACCTGCACATTTGCTTTGAAACTGACTCATTCACAAGTGATAACTAAAATAATTGTCTGATAAATTGACTGTTATATGATAAATCATTTTTTTAACCAGTTGTTTTGGCTCTATTATCATGACTTTTTCAGTCCAGAGTACTGTATGATAAAATATGACCCAGGTTTTAAAATAACAGATTTTCCCTGGAAGACTTGAGGTGTCAGTTACACAAAAATGTTTTCTCTTTTTTTAACTTCAGTTCCTGACATCAGCTGCATGTTTTTCCTGTGTGTGGAATCCTGCTATGCCTGTTCTTTTTTTCCAGCGTTTACCATGCGGCCATTTTAACATGTGCGGCCAAGACAAATACTTTGCACTGCAATAGACATGGCAATCAGTTGCTCTTTTTTAGTATACAATGGCTTCAAACTATAGAAAAATAAATTGGTATGATCCCCCCAAAACATTTCCATAAAATTATCCTTAACTTTTGCTCCATTTAATTTAATCTGTATGTTATAATTTGGTATCAAAACAAATATGTAAAACTTAAATACATCCACTGTTTTTGCATGACTGTGATATTGCATGTTATCAAATGACTGAGATTCATGTGAAAAAAATACATAACAAAGCAAGACATAAAGCACCTACCTAATAACAAAGCTTGTTAAAATTAAAGGAATATCAGTCAAAAAAAATTGGCAAATAAAACAAGAATGGCCCCTCTGTTTGTTACAGTAGATATTTCTGACAGACTTGTTGCATTTAAAATGAGATTCTTTTGACCTTCTATTATGTGCATCTTCATTGTATGTATAAACTTTAAGGTTACACCAGTTTAATATAGACACAATGATGTGTCCATTTAACTTGGCAAATAAAGTGGGACTGAGGGAGCTGGAAGCTAAGTGAGTCACTGATTGATTAATGTCTCCACCAGTAGCTCCTTGATGATACTGCAGTCCTGCCAGACAGCAGTTAATGAATGACACTTAACAAATAATTAACACTGTGAACCAAATTCCCACGCGTCCATGAACACACCACTGGCACCGTTATTTAAGACAGACAGAGGAGGCAGAGAAGGTAAGCTGAACTTGATTACAAAGGCTGTACTCAAAACACTCTTACGTCATACTTGTTGCTTTGTATCATTAAGGACACACTCATAATTTCTGAATATATTGAAGACCATGGGCTAGCTAATGATCAATATTAAATTTTTATTCTTAGATAGAGAAGTACCTAATTGGTTGCATTATCTTTTACACCCAGTGTTGCAACAGAGTGGACAAAATGTGTCCTTACATAAAAAAAATCAAAAACATAGTCAATTTAAAAGTTATTGTAAGGCTGTTACTGTTATTCTAATAATCGATCAGCTGATTATTTGTAGAACGCTATATGTTAATTTGATGTATCAGAATCATATTTAGTCAATAAATCAACAGTTAGGCAAATATAATAGCAGATTGGACGTAATATCAAGAGGTTTTGGATCTATAACAGGGTTAGGGATAACAACTCAGAAACTACTTCAGGAATTGGTGATGTTATCATGAAACAACAGAAATGTGCCAACTGTCAGAGATGTGGCATACTGTTATACAGACAAAGGTTTACCTTTAAAATCTCTGGTTGTATCATGACTTTACAGGCAATGTCCAAACATGCATTTATAGGATTACTGCATAACATTATGTGATAACATCTCTTTTCATCCATTTTGTTTACTGACTTTGCCAAAAAATAGGCCTTATTCTTATCTTTTTATTAAGTTTCTTAATCAATAATGCAACAAAAGTAATTATAAGACAACACAGAATGCACAAATTATATGTGCTTTGATAAGATTTTATCCATATTGCTTTTCTACAAATCCTTTTACTCTCAGGTAGGAGTTTGCTATTGCTAATTGATTGGCATATTTGATTGTGTTTTCATTTTGTGTTACTTAATTTTGGGTCCATGATTTCAATGTAAACTTCCTGTCTTGATCTAGTACTCATTGTTCAGTATTGTTTTAACCTTCTGTAAACCTATAACAACAAACATGAGCTCCAAATGACAAAGTAGCTACCAGAAGACAATTCTCCCAAAGTGTCAAAGCATTCAGACATACATTATGCTTACAAAGACATAGTCCTTCTCTAACTAGAGTGTTTTCTGCAGTAATTCAATAGTTTTTACTGCAGAGTGTACTGAGCTAGAGAAAGTCACAAATTTACACTGAACAGATTAAATGGTTTAGGACAAAACACATCAAGTATTACATTACTACTGTCACTGAGGGGTTGCAATAAAAGTTTGTCTTTAATGACCAAAATGATGTTATAAAAAGTGTTTAAGTCCCTGTGGGATATACTGAATATTAGTCTCTTTTATGATTTTTTCATATCTACTGGTGCACATGCACGCAAGTAGAGCCAATAAACCAGGTACAAAAAAGGGGACTGACAGATAGTGTCATCTACAGTTTACATTGTAATAATTGTTACATTTTAAGATATTGGCCTGTACTACATCCTGTACAAAATATAAGCACCGAATTCCTCTTAGAAATCTAATACACCATTAAAAACCCATATGATTTGACCTTGACACTTTTTTCTTAATATGTCCTGTGTTGCACTAACAAGGTCAGGGGTGTATTCTCCTGAGTGGGTCAGCATGCAAAACATTGTGTTAACAGCATCAGAGAGAGAAGCTCGGCTCCCACCGGATCAAAACAACATGTATGCACTCTCCAGTCCATAAGGAGCTCAGGATGAAAGTGCCAGCCAAATGGCATATAAAAAAGAAGTAATCCTGGTTGAGACAGTTACACAATACACACTGGATGATGTGTAAAAAAGTGATTGTTTGGGGAATACAGATTTTTTAAAAAGGGCTCCGACCTGTGCAAGAATTTGGGACAAGAAAGCCCCTGTCCTATTAACAATTAAATATACACGATCATTAGAGCTTTACAGGATAATAGTGTTTCTCTTTGTTACGTTACAGTATTACAGGTACTACAAGTATTTTTAGTGCCTTGATTTCATTTCAATTTAGATATTAAGTAAAAAAATTTTTTCATCTTCCATATTTTCGATACAAATAGTGTGGCTAATATTGGAAATGCACAACTTTTCTTTATTTTGATATTGGCTATATGTACCAGTTATCCACTGCCCTCCACTCTCATTATTGGCATCAGCCACATAAAAACCCATTTTAGTCAACCACTAAAGGTGCATCTTCCAGTTCTTGTTATGTGTGATGACACAAAACCAAAGATATTAACTTTAAAGCCACAAATATTTCCTTTGAGAAGCTCAAGTCAACACATACTTTCTTTGTTTCAGATATTACTTAAATGGAAAATTAGTCATGAAACAGCTACTGATTACTGTACTGGTGAGCCAGTGACGATTTCTGCACTTGCATGCTCATTGGTTTACTCTACATTATATTCATAAACTGTTGCTGAGTCAAAAATCTGTTTGCCACGCACATGTAATTTGTGCATAATTACATGAATGGATTCTATTGTATTAATTAATAGAAAGCTTTTCAGGTTATCGGTTCCTCTTAAGTCTGTTTCTAGTGAAGCTGTTGCACTTAAATTCATTCCCAGAATAAAGAAAAGTCACCACACATCTAACAATCCATTATCCTTCTTCTAAACTGTCACTGCATCACTGTTAAAAATATTGGTAAGCTATATCTAACTTTGCTGCTTTATATATAATTTAAGAGGACTTACAATGTAAATATGGGGCTGCAGACACAGGCAAAAACTGGTAAGCACAGCGTCTTCAAGATGCCATGTTTCACTGTTTGGTTGATTTAAAGCTGTTTGTTTACATGTGTTTTGGCACAAGCGGCAGTATTTACTGTTCTTGTGTGTTTAACATTTCCTCTTTCCATGTATAATGAGTTCTTCTGTTTACCAAACCTATCCCCTGACACATCTGAACATATCTGTGAGGATATCAATGCAATGCTTTAGAGACTTATTTGTGAATTAACATATATGTGTCCACAACCGGACAACGCAAGCTACTATTGTCCATAATCAGACACTTCGGCCAAGAAGGACCAACGGTATTTTCCCATCATAACCATTAAAATCGTTAACAGTGAAAACCGCTATAAATTGTGTTCAGGCTATGATCATTCCAATGGAAGTTTCTCTGTTTTTTTTTCACTTTACTGCTAAAACCCTGTATTCTTATGAGTGCACAGTATTTTATTTTGAAGGAAGTAATTTTTGTCTGGTTATGGACCATAGTAGGACACATTGTGGACGGACAAAACTTGTGTTCTTACTGCTGGCTCTTATCACAATCACTTTTATGTCGTAATTAGACATTTAAATGTTCATATAAACACATGAAATTTGACATTACTGATTACTAAAAATAGATAAAATATATCAACTTACCTTTAACCAGCGATCGCCCAACGGTTATGGCGGGAAAATGCCGTTGGGCCGTCTCGGCAGAAGTGTCCCATTCTGGACAATACTAGCTTGCGTGTCTGTTTGTGGACACATATAAGATACTGTAATTGAAGTGAATCTGCACTTTATCAGATTTATTCATACAACAAACTGTATTCTCAAACAGCAGTAGAAGTGCTATAACTGTAGGTTAACGGTTAAAGACTGTGATCCAAAACACTACCAACAAGGTGAAGCTACATAATAGCCGTTGGTTCTACAGGATGAAAGTCTTAACTGAAAGTCGTTTTAACTCTAGCTAATTTTCCTCTTTAGTAAATTGGCCCTCCTGTGGTGCAGTTTGTGTGTCCCATTTAATTAAAGAGAAACTCCCTCCCTTATCTCTCTCTCTCCCTCTCTCACCCCCTCACTCACACACTCGGTGAAGTTTAACTAGCTTACTTAAGCTAACGATACCTGTCATTATGCATGACGGGTGACTAAAGTTCTAGCAGTTGTTTTGTATTTTAAATAATGTTTGAGAAAAACATAGTTTTTACCATCAAAACATAAACGCCAAGACAGTTTCCATCCGTAGAAAACGTAAGCAAGAAGCAAGAAGTTAAGAGAGCTAAAATACATCTTACCTTCCGTAAATGGGTGAACGGACATTTTCTTCAGTTCTCCGGCGTCTTTGACAGTTAGGATGATGAGCGTCTCCAGGCAACGTCGAACCACCGCGCGCTGCGCGCACGAGACCGGCCGTTAGTACAAACGGGTGTCGGCCTGTTAGAAAGAGACAGGCAGGTTCATTTCAGCTGCCATCTTATTACATCAGTTACATGCAGGGGAAGGTACAGTTATTAAAATTAAAAATGACCTGGACTACGAAGAAAACAGCAGCATAATCCTATTTAAATGAAGGTTAAGTATCAAAAAGTAAGACGGGAAATAATAAAAGAAAAAAAAAGATCAATGTTATGTTAGAAATTGGTTTAAAAAAAAACTTTTGTTTGGTTATTTGTTTGTTTTGCTTATTCATACACATAGGCAGATAAGTTTTCCCTTAATAATACTTTATAGAAAATTGTGTTGTCTAATTCTGGTGTTTCCCATCATGTTGTAAGTTGAAGCATTTTGAAGGCTGCCTGCCAACCCTCTCTGTTTATCAACCAGTGATCAGTCTTTTACCCTCTTATTTTATTCAAATACGTTTAAGAGACTTTTTTTTAAGTATTGCACATGAAAAAAAAACAATAAATAAGTGGAAAGTCTGAGAAAATTAATTTAGTTTGGTGTAATTCAAGTAGTTTTTTGTGTGCTTTCCTCTAGTCTACTGTATCATCCGAATACCCCCCCTTGTGAGGGCTCAACACCAGTTCAACAACCGCTCAAGCTCTTGAAAAACAACTTATAATGCAGATATCCACATACAGTTCAAAGTATGTAATGATGGCTGCACTCTACCTGGAGTCTGTAAAGTCAAAAAATAAAAAAAAATCAGAGTTGTGTTAATTTCAAGGTAAACTATTCAAAAAAGCCAGCCAAAAATCATATATAAAATATGTAGCAACGGGGTAATAAAGAGTCATCTAATGTGAAATATTAAAGGAGATAAAATGAGATATAACTTGGCTTTTGCTGTATAACGCTACAGTAAAAACCAGCCAGATGATCCCCTTTTCACCTTTTATCCACAGGGTAACTTACACCTGTCAAGTTTTAGCTATGTGTAATGAGTATATTTGTACCAATAGCTTTAGGTAGCTTGGCTAATTTTATCATATTTACTGTGCTACAGAATTATTAGCACAGGTATTTGTATAAAGCCTGTATGTAAGCCTCAGGCAGGTCCTGTTCCAGGTTTCTGCCTGTTATAAGAAGTTTATCATCACCATGTGCTTGCTAGCGTGGGAATTGTTGGGCCTCTGTAATTTTAAAAGTGTGATCCAGACCTGCCACATATAAAAGCTGTATTATGTAACTTAAAATGTAACTTGGAACTATATAAACAAAACTGACTTGGCAATTTACTTGACTGCTGTAGCTTTTGTGGTGTGTGTACCACTGTTTTAGTTTAAATATCAAAATTGAAAAGGCAAACCTGCTCATTGTTCTTTTTTTAGGTCGAAGGTGTTTTTAAACTACATTTACCAGCTGTTCAAATGAGGGAGAACTGCTTTCAGCTAAATTCTGAGAGTTCTTGGCTGGTAATTAGGTCTATTTCATGCTAAAAACCCTCAGGCAGATGTACTTTATACAGAACCGTGTAACATGACAATGGTTAATATCCCAGAAAATAGTGATTATACAAAGCATTTCTTTATGCTTTCACTTTTCTACTGCTGAATCTACTGAAGTTAGATTTTTTGTTTTGTTTAAATGTACTCAGACTGTAGCTCCAGCTGCCGCACCAACTCTTCCCTGCCACAGTTATGTCTAAATGAGCTTTTTATCATCTAAAAATAGCAAGAATCAGAGGTCTTGTGTCCATG
>JAPZDV010000007.1:3064283-3092647 GCA_029814665.1 Acanthurus lineatus | reverse complement strand
CCCTCAAAGGTAAATGTGGAGGTAAGTTTGGCACTTTCGATGTTAGCTGGGATTTTTTTTTGCTTCTCATTACAATAAAGACAATAAGTTATTTTTTTCGTTTCCTTTGGACGGCCTGTGGATAGTTGAGAAGGAAAAAAGCCCTTTCTTTTTTTTTTCCCCAGATCTAATTCTGCCACCATGACATCAAATATTTTCCGACTTGAATGGTTAGTGTTCTTTGATACAAATAACAGCCGGTATCTGGCCACAGACAGAGCATATTAACCACAATTTCACCCCCATCTTCTTCTATAACACTTGGGTTTAACAGGACAAATATGTAATCTCAGGTATGGAGAAATTTAGTTCACCTGAGCAGATTCCTCTTGCTCTCTGCGTGGACTGAAAGGTGACGAGCCCGTGATTCTCTCTTAACCTCGGCGGGACAGAAAAGCCCAAACAATTAGCATCAACAGCCCCCCGAGGCCCGAGAAATATTTGGACGGTTAAAAATCCATTTTCAAGCCGACTTTCTCCGATAAGCACAAAAATAGCATAAAAATATCCACTTCTTCAAAAAGTGAATACAACGTGCGCTGTCGGCCCTTTTGACCGTCAGAACCAATCTTCAAAACTAGAAAAGAACGGAAATCTTGTGCACGGCCGTTTCATGTCGCATCACAAAGAACCCCACATTTCCTCCTTTTATACGAAACCAATTAACACCAAACTTTGTTTTTTCCTAGAACTTCAGCTACAAAATGGCTAGCCTCCACATACAGGATGAAGGGTGCTCGGTCTGCCAGAGAGCTGCGTAGCTGCCACACTCAGGGGTCTGTGGAGGGCTCTTCGGGGCCCCAGTGTGCAATAGGTTGGGGTCACCCAACTTTAGTCACAAACTCAATCCACTTTTTGCTTGTCGACACTCTGATACAAAACCTCAAGGTTTTATATCCTGACTGGGGCTGGGCATTAAAAAAATAAATAAAAACATTTGTATTTCCTGTTATTTAGACATTGATATTGATTATCTAGAGCCGGGCTAGTCTTTATTTCAGTTTTACAGGAATATGGGAGGGACTCAAATAGGCCTGCATAGTTCACTGTTTAATTTATTTCAAAGTAGACCCACACATGCAAACTGCACTTCTGTTTGCTGTATTATGTTGTTGTAACAGGTAAAATTTAAAAAAGATTAAAACTTTGAAAAGTTTATAAGCTGTGTTACATTTTGTAGCTCCAGACTATTTTTCTTTGGTGGAGGAGGGGGGCAAAATGGCGGCTCATTTGATGATAAAGGTTACGGTCCCCTGTTCTAGAGGAACAAGGGCAAAAAAGACACTTTTCTTACAGGAAAATAACCACATATAATATGTTACTAAATGAATTAACCAACACAAGCAACCAAGAAATGTACCGCTGTCAACAAAAATAACCTGTAGTGTCCGTGATGTACTTCACTGTAGTGTTCCCAGCCCCCGCCTTCAAACACCTTTTTGGTTAGTTTGCAAAAATAACCTGAATCGTCCCGAGCCCTCCAGGAGCCGCCCCCTGTGTGACCTTGTCTACTTTGCCCTCTGGCTTAGTAAAAACACATCGCTTTACAGTACAACTCCAATAATTCCTTTCACCAACACTGTTGAAGGACGGATCCTCGCCTGACAACACCTCCTCCCCCTGTGACAGGGAGAGGGATGGAGCTCTGAATGCAGCTTTAATCTCTGCTTTTCTTAGCCATAGCCAAGGCACTGCTGGATCAGAGAAACCTGACATCTCGCAACCCATCAGATTCTCCTCGAGTTTTTCTACAAAAAGACGCCTCTGTTCTTGCTTTTTGTAGCTTGTGCGAGAGGAGACGTTTCGCTTGCATCGAGAATGTTCAATTCACTGTCTTACAAAAATACTATTTGTCGTTTCGAGGTAATTCAAATTCTTAGCAGAAATGCAAAATAAATGTGATTATTATTTTCTCTTTGTTGTACCAGTTTGGTGAAAGGCAATTTCGTCAGAATGTGTGTGGTATCATATTCACATGACATCTCAACACATGCAGGATAGTGTAGACATTTTTCTTAGTAGTAGTTGTGTACTAGTGTGCGTGTATATTTGTTAGTTTTTATAAGATTTAAATATCACAAACATCTTACATAACCCTCAACTCTTTAAGGACTGTCTTTTGATCTCTCGGCCAATTAGAGTTTCAGATTCGCTGCTCTTTGACATGTGCAGCGGGTTTCAAAGTTGTGGCACCTCAAGTCTCCCGTACATCAGCCTCAGACTATTCCACTGTCAATCAAGGTAACTCTCTGCAGTATTACATAACTACAGGATGACAGTAAGTGTTACTCGAAAAAGGCGGCTTTGAGAGTGCATCTCTCTGAAACACTAAGCAGACGATCCAGCTTAGACAGGAGTTCTCATTTTGTGAACAAAGGATTTACGTCGCATGTTATCCCGCTCCACTTAAAAAAACACTATAATCTGTTTGCATTATTTTTTATCAGTCATTTGGAAGCGGATGGCATGTTTTTTTTTTTCCCAAGTAGCATCTCATTTTGCCACGAAAAACCCTTCACTTGTTGCTCGGACCCTTCATGTTGTTAGAGGAACCGCAAGCACTGGAAGCCAGAAGCCAGCAGACCGCAGAAGACAAGCTGTGAGAGACGGAGAATTTAGGAGCTCATTTGTTTGCTCAGCTTTGTCCTTAAAGAGTTTTTTGAGAGTACTGTAAGGAGAATATATGTCAAAAACACAAGGTACAATTGCACTTCTTTCAAAGAGTAAAAAAGAAGGAGTGTAAGGAGTTAATGGGGTGAGTTACTGGGGGTGGGCGCCTCCTCTCCATGTGAACCCCTCTTTTGCTGGCTGGAACATGCGAAGGTGAAACACGTCTGAGGCGAACTTCAGCCCTGTGTAATGTGCTATTCTATGCATTGTTTTATTCTTTAAGAGACAGTGGCACATCTAGCATAAGATGGTATGGCTTGTTCAGGTTATTGGACGGGTGGGGGCCAGCAGTGTCAGAATCCTGGGAATCTGGACAGACAGTCATGTCTGATCCGAGGGAAAATAACCTGCTAGAAATGTTCCCCGTTTGTCTGCCAGCCGAAATAAAAACAATCACTTCTGTAATATTTAAATCTACTGCTGACTGTTGACAGCAGTGACAGACAGACACGTCAAACACTCATCTAAAAATATTTGTACCTAGCAACAGCGAGCAAGTGTTCACCACACCAGCAGGCATTTCCCCCCTTTGCTAAGGTATCAGATTATGGGCTTAAACTTTTCACCCTGACACCCCTCCTCTCTTCTTTGACACTGCAAAAATCTCATAGCGCTAATTAACGACTGAAGGCCTTTTTTTTTGGTCCAGCGCACAAAGAGACAAAGCCTGATGCAATGTATTATACCATTGTAGCAGCAGTTATTTGTTTACACTTCTTTGTGCATTAGAATATTCATTTATGAGCGTCTATTCACTCAAGACTGAACACCACCTTTGACCCAAAGGCTGGTGATAAGACCACGTCACACTGCTGACCCCTGATGAATGAAAGTCATCAAATCTCCAGATATACTAGCAGGGTTCCTACACGTTTACAACTTTTAACCTCCACTTATTTAACACACTTTCCTATGAAATGCTTATTTGGTTGGATTATAATGTGAGTGTGTTATCCAAATAAGCAGCTTTGTAAATGACAATAAAAACTGTCATTTAGCAAACAACAAACAGAAAAACAACAAAACAAAACAAAACAAAACTGGAAGGTAATTTTTTTCTTGAGGTTACAGAATTTAACAACCTGTGTAGGAACCCTGAAAAGAGGAAGACATGCGTAGAAGATCAGAGTGACACACGATCGCAGAGCAAACAGTAGCATGACTACCATTTAGACGGGACATACAGTCTAATTCTCTGCAACATCACACGACTGGTACAAAAGTTTAAACCCTTAACTAACGGCTCTACTCACATTGACCCAAACCTAACCAGCAGTTTACCACACCCAACTTTTCCCAGATTATATTTCACCGTTGTCCGACCCAAAAGCACAAAAGATGAGAACAAAATAAAACACTGGAATGTTCAAACCTAAAAAAACTGCAACGACAAATGAGCAGTTTGACCAAAATGGTGAAATGTGTGATCCACACATGGCTGCAGTGAAGTTCAGCTGAACTCTCTGTGTCTACCTGGTGCTCACTGCTAACTAGCAGCATTACGGTGAACAGAAAACAGGGCTTTAGGGAAATGTTTCTGCTGGACACGTAACCTCTGTGATTCAATGTGTTTCTTGGGGTCTCAGCTGTTTCATAACTACAACATTTGTCTGCAGGCACCGAAGTCTGCTTTATTGCACTTTCATTAAATTCACTTTAGGAGTCTTAAAATAAAGCACTGGGATGGCGTTTAGCTCTGTGATTAATGGCATCATTCGTCAGTTGTCTGCAGCCAACAGGCTGTCCAATGTTTACAGCTCTATGGCCAAGCGCTCCCTCTGCTGCAGCGTGGCACGCAGACAAGATAACAGGTGGGCCACGGATTGGGTGTCAACAGAGGAGGAGCGATTCTTGAGAAACCCCACCAGGGAGCCCACCAGAATCACACGGCTATCCATGCCTCTCCAGAAATAGAGGTATTAATTTGCCAAGTGTGATAAACAGAAATGCACAAGCTTTAGTGTGCGGTTGGAAATTCCCTTTAATTGTAAAAGTCTCATAGCTCGCAATCTCAGTGGCGTAATCAAACCTTTATTTGAATTAACACAAATGACCACATCGATGTGCCATTTTATTCCATAAATATTGTACCTAACCTGCCAAAGTGTGAACCGTGCAGCTAGCGGTGCTGCAGCAGGAAGTAAGGCTAACAGCCATGCCAATGACATCACTGGCTTTTGACAGGTGATGTCACTGTTTAAAAGCTCACCTGCGTGCAACCTTGATGTCCCCAAACAAGGAAACAAGGTGACACAGTTCAGACAACAAATGGACGGCAGCGGTTTCTGCAGACGCATGTGGTGCAAACACACATTGACCATTCCAGTGAAGTATTCTAGTGAAGTGTTCAGCACACAAACGCTGTGTCCTCCCTGTCCCTCCCTGACCCCCCCACAGTGGTTCATTTAGAGTAAAATAAGACAGATGGAGGAAACAAACATACAGACAGATTCCATCATGGATCAAACAGGTCAGGCTGTTCCTGCAGCTCCAGCTGATGGTTGAACAGCTCGATCTCTTTGTTGACCTCGGTGACGTACTCTTTAATAAACTCCTCCATGTCTGGAGTGACAGAAATGTAAGGGGAATTGACTCACTAGGTGTTGATTTACAATATGATTTAAATGTCAGTGTTTAATATTGTGATATTTTTTGTTTTATTTAAATGTTTGATTTTAGCTTTTTGAAATATGAAAACCTTTCTGCACAGTATTCTAGCTTTGTGTTAGAAAACAGTTGTACATGAGGCTCTACAGAAGATGCTGTCCTCTATGAAAAGGATACTGGGGTGGAGGTTCCTTTTTTCTCCAAAGATGTCAACATACTGATAACCGTTGTAGAAGTAGCCTGGTGGCAGTGGATCCAAGTGCCTGGTGATCTAAACAGAAACATTATAACATCAAGCTCAGTTAAGGTGACTGACTGAAAAGTCCCAAAGCAACAACAGTTTCCATCCCAGCCTGAACTCTCCAAAAAGACGAGGAAAATCTCTTAACAAACAAACAAAAAGTATCAGACCACCAAGAGATCACTTTGTTTGTGTCTAACATTAAAGCATGCGGAGTGCTCTTACGACCAAGCACATTTATGTTTACATTCATTGTTCATGACAAACACACATTAATGTACCTCTGGGGCCTGGATTTCAGTCTGCAAATTTCAAACCTGCATTATTCGCACCCAAGTAACATCAACAAGACCTCTTTCTCTTCATCTTCTGCTGACCTAATTTCCCTACAGTCACCAAGCATCAAACTGTCAGCAGTGTGGTGCATGCATGGGTTGTGTGCATGATAGTAATTTGACGTTGGCACAATCAAAGCAGTTGCCAGCTCGTTAAAGTATTGCTCCTAGTCAACGTCATCGTGGGGCTTTAATGCAGAACTGTCAACACAACATTTGACGAGATTTTTCAAAAACCAAAAATTACACTGATAATAGTTATAAATATAGTAACACTCACATGTATGCGTTTGATTTCTTGATGCGAAAGGCTATTTTTAGTCTTCCTCGGCTTCTTTGACTGCCTCTGTGAGCACCAAACAGAAACAACAGGCTTGTAGTTACACAGCAGCTTGTTCCCTTACACAAGCTTGTCTGATGCCATCAAACACATTCAGCATTTAAAAACATCTACCTGTTTGACACACAGTCTGAGCCAGTCTTTCAGTCCATCCTCAGTGAGGCCAACGCCATCAAAGATCAGAAAGTAGGTCGTGTTGGTCTCTTCGGGGTCCTGGGTCACAGGGTTAATGCTCTGGGCAGGGACGATACTCAGGCTCCCGCTCGCTGTGTTGTAGCTCACATCCATCAGTTGCTCGGAGTCTGGAGGTTCCAGAGATTAATGAGCTCACATCTAGTTCATACCTTGTGTAACACCTGCTACAGCAGCTTCATATGTTAACAGCATGGTGTTGGTGGGGTGTTAATGTTATTACATCCATACAGCCTCTCTGTTTCCAAAACGGCTCTCTCACTGGCTCTGAGCACACACACACACACGCGTGTGGTATAAAACAAGATAAAACGCATCAAATATGTCCTCACTCAAAGTGAAATATGTATAAAAAGTGCAACAGCTAAATAAAATTAAAAAATATAAAAAGGAACAATAATTAAATTTAAAGCGATGTAAATGATACACTGCCTGAGAGACAGTGACTGAGAAACAGACTCGACACTAAGGGAATGTGAGCTTCAGGGAAAGGATCACACAGTTCAGTCTCCACACTCGCTCCACACCTCGTATCCTTCCAGCTCATTACAAATATCTGCAATCTCGCTGCACATCTCCTCACAGGCACCTGCACTCTCTCCTCATGCAAAAACTCCAGAAAGGTCTTTTAAATAAAAAAAGAGTGAGAAGACTATGTGGAGGAAACCAAACCGGTGGACTATGAGCTGAATTCTAATCACCAGACACCAGAGCAACAACCGAGCAGTATTCCTACCGTCAGGAGCTTCTCGCCTGCCTCGTGGGCAACCTTTTCTCTAATAATTCCCAAAACTAGGAAATGCAAATGCAGGTAAAATATTTACGAAGGAAGAGAGTTACATTTGTTAAGTCATGCTTAAGAAGAGCAAGTTCTCTGGAATTTAAAATCTGATCTGAAAATGTGTAAAATGAGAATATGTAGCTCCTACCGGAAAATCGGACTTTTCCCCGAACATTGTACACGTTTCCATGGTAGGGGCTCGGCTTCAGTGATGACTTGATTGCTAAAGAAAACAGGAGTTTTAGCAGTTAGTATTATGACACAATTTGTAGGGTGTGCAAATTATTATTAAAATTTTCTGAGAAGCCAAGTTGCTGGCAAGATGTCATAATTGCATCCTCTGGGAATACAGATTATTTCACAGCAGCCATGAACAATTACTTTGAGACCACAGTTGTCTCCATATTTGGAGTGAAAGGCAGCTTATGTAATCATCCTCAAACCCTGCCAGCTCATATCTGGAGCTTCTGTCACGTGTAACAAACAAAAAAGGGGGGAGAATTCCTTTCTGCCTCACCTTTGCAGCGGGTGACAAATAAAGGCCTCTCTAGGGGGCGGCTGAAAGCCACGTGGTGCCGGTGCAGCACCAGAGACCCAGAACCAGAAAAGAAGCGGCCTTTGCACCTGAAACACAGAACACGTGCACATTACACAAATGGTGAGAAAGTTAAGTCTAGAGCATGCCAAATGTTTGTGCTACATTTTGTCTTTGGCTGGAAAGTTGTTTACTCTACCAGCTGCCCACAAGAAAGAGGCCAGTGCTGTGAAAATGGATGATAAATTTGTAAATATAGATTATTTCCAACAGCAGGTGGAAACAAACCCTGTCTATGTCACAGAGTTCAGGACGCGTATGAAGCATTTCAAACACATCACATATACAAACTCACAAAATAATGTTTGACAACAAGTAAATTAGAAGGACCAGACTCTGGCCAGATACTGAGTTTATGATCTGACGGGGGGATTAGCAGAGGTTCATATTAGGCTGACCACTGTGGCATGAAGGCTGACTGGACCCCGTCCAGAGGAAGGAGACCCCCTCTGTGTACATGGCAACTGCATGAACCAACAGCTTGTTACTTTGCTGCCAGGAGGCAGCTGGTGATAGAACACAAGATGGCCTGAGGGGCTTTACAGCAATCAGCAGCCGATACCCCCACCACTGCAGCCGAGTGGCAATTAAACTGCAGGGAGGGAGGCAAGGCAGGACAGAGGAATTCCAAGGCAGAAACCAACACCAGTCTGTCGCTCGGTGGCCAAAAGGTTGAGTGTGGACACAGGAGGACACAGCAGGGTCACATTCAGTAGGGTGAACACAGGATGAGGGTATTACCATCCAGGGTAGAGGACATAACGTGCCCTCAACATCTGTGGCTCATTGAAGCTGCTGTCAGAAAATATCAGGTTCACATCTTCGTTCCTAATTAATAAAAATAAAGAAAAAAACTAAATTAAAGTAAAGAATAAATAAAGAATAAATACATAACCTGTAATTTGCATGAAATGTGTATTGAACAAATTAAAATATGACATGAAAAATCACAGCTACATTTGATGAAGTATTTTATTTCTGACACACTTTTATTTCAAAATGAAATATTCTTTAGGCACAGACCACAGAATGAGAAGTGCATGTCACACTGCTGTACAAACCAAGCAGCTCTCTGACCGAACACACTCAAACACATTCTAGAAACGTGGAATAAAATGCAGCCTGAAGTGAATATTTTAGGCAAAGATAAAAGTAGTTAAATGACTGTTTGTGGCATTGATCACAATTCTGTGGGCGCCTACCTGGTGACAGCTCCTTTCTCTGCCAGTATGAAGGCTGCGGTGGGGTTGGCAGAGCGTACCAACTGCTGAACATGCTGCATGAGAGGGTGCTTCTGCTCCGCTGTCAGTCCGGTGAACACCACCGTACTCACAATACCTGACACAAAACAAGACACAGAAGGGGAATATAAATTCCAGGAAAAACTGTCTCACTTTCCTGAAAACACAAACCACATCCATGAAGTCACCGCAGAAAATAATGTTTTTTTTACACCAAGTTTGATTTACGAGGATTTCTGCTGCTGTGCTCCACCTGCAGGGTGAATTTTTAGGAAAACTGACATTGCAATACTTTCAAAACAACTTTTATGGTATGAATGCGTAATAAATAATTCTGTAACAGCTTAAATATTAGCGGTTGCTTCTTGCTCAGCTCCATCCGTCCAGCCAGACTTTCTCCTCACTGCCCAAATTATGATATTTCTGGTTCCAGTAACAAAATGGAAAGGCTGATGGCATTTACTAAAAAAATCACCATCACAGTGAGTTCTGTGAGGAAACTCAACCTCCAAATGTTAATGTTCTCCAAATGTGTGATAATTCACGGTGTACCAAGATCTAATCACACAGACCGAGATCACAAAGATCACAAAGTTCTAATTTGGATTCACAAAGATGGAGAAAGGTTCCTCTACAGACTAAATCAAAAGAGCAAAAGCACTGTTACAAATATTAAAACTGTGTTACTTCTTAATCTGCTTCTCTAATTTGCTGCTTTATTGTGAATGTAAGACTATGATTTTGTACTACATATAGAACTTCTCATCTCACTTAGTTTGACAAAATCTTATGTTTCTTGACCTTTAACAATTATATTCTACAACCTGACAGAGTGATGCACGTTTGGAATCAAGAACTTGAAGGTTTATTAAATGAAATTAAACTTCTGGAAAAGCCATATTAATGAATAATAATAATGCAAGTTTATCCTTGACATATTTAGCTGAAGGAAAGTGCAGAGCAACAGACAGAACCTACCTTGGCTGCACTGCTCCAACAGCTTAGGGAAGGCAAACCTAAAGTGACAGACAAAGAGAGGAGGGCATTAAAGGAAAAGTAAAATATACAGTTTGCTGAAAAACATGATGAACGATGCGAGCCAGTCATCAGTAAGTCAGTATGCAAATTTACTTTCACTGAGATGGTCACTCTGCATAGTAGATAGATTATGCTGGAAACAAAATTTTTGCAACAACACATGCAAGAGCTGTGTTTTAATTAATTTATTTATAGGTCATCTTTATTTTAACCCAATAACCCAAATCATCTCCTGCAGTTTCAACACTTACATACGATAACTCTATTTATGACTAATGGGTGCTTGCCAAAGTTGTACAGCAATAAACAAGCCAATTCCATGTTATGGCCGCTTGGCTAGCAATCTGGTTATCAATCATGAGGCTTTTTCCATCAAATGACATCATGACTATGACTGGCAACTGACCAATGTAAAAGCTTTCTGTAATCCTATTTAATCTTAACATAATTTATCCTGAGTTTTCAAATCGATCAGTGTTATACACCACTTTTCTGAATAACTGTCCCGAGCCAATTCCCCCTCCGGCCATCACAGACCCTCCCCGGCTGCTCTTAGGGAGCCTGCAGGCTGGGCCATCAGCAATTTGAAAGGCATTTATCTTTCCTGTCCTGATGTAATGAACTGTCTACATTTATCACAAAGAATAGATCATGACTGACTGATGAGCTTCAGGGGGGAGGGAGAGTTGGTCGAGCACGTGGACCTGGGGGATTAGAGGGCTATGCTGGGGGGGTTGACAGGCAGGTCAGGACTAAGCTGGGCTAACCACACCCAATTAGCGCCATAGTGGGCCTCTGCAGATCTCCAAACAATATTTGGCAACACACAGTCATTGGGGGTTTGTTGAAGATGCCTCAAATGGAAAAGTCGGTGCAAATCACATTGCTAACTAAACCTCTTATCACACATTTTCCACTGCTGAGCCAAGTGGGATCTGACAGTGTTTGCTTGAGGGTCATTGCAACATGTTTATAGTACAGAGAGCATATTTAAAATTTATTGTTTAAGTTCAGCTCATGGGGCAATAATCTTGACTGAAGGATTTTGGTTTGTATAATCATGCATATGCTCTAAAATTCAATATATAACTTTGTAGAACCTCATGATTATACTTGAGTTAGTTACCAGAGCTCAAGTTATAGCACTTTTGAATTAAACTTCTGGTGAAGAAAGACAGCAGCAGTATTTGTTGTAAACACTAGAACCTCCAAAGTGACTTCATCTGTATGCAAACATCACTAACCCAACCCGGCTTGGTTGTGCAGTGGAAAACAGCCTATTAACCGGAGTGGTATTTCATATTGTGTGCAGCAGCTCAGTCAATCTACGACAGTGAGAAGCTCTGTAAGCTACATCTAAAGCCTATAACAAAAGGAGAGCGAGATTAAAAGTAGAACTGATCCTCTCTGTAAAAGGGACCCTGCCTCGACCTCATCCTGGAAACCTCCAGTGCTTCTACAATTTATCAACATCCAGGCCCATCCGTCATCACCTGCTCTGTCCATATGTCACGAACACAGTCAGTGCAGAAAATGTTCAACTTGAATTTCAGAACCCATCGATTGCTTTAGCTTATATAACCACTTTAAGTTTAAATATGCAAAAGTATAATAATGATGTAAAATATATCTAACAATTATTACTAGCTGCTTACATTTGTTAGATGCAACTACTTTTACTGACAATAACTACAAAACACAAGTGAGAGCAGCAAACTGAGTCTCCAAATGGAGGCTATTTTTGGTGAGAATGTATGTGTTTGGAACATATTGAGCACAACGATGGGAGAATAGCAGACTGTGTTGCAGGAGTGATTTGAGTAGTTTTTTGTTGTGAAACTGGGTCACCAATCCATTGTAAGTGCTGTGAATCCTGGTCGACTGAACAACCTTTCTCTGGAGCAAGCTGCAAACTTTTCTGAGCCATGTTTCACACCTACAGGTGCTGAGTATTTTTCATTCAATGGACACCTTTTTGGTGAAATACTCCTTAAGATGGTGTTTATAAGAACTCAGTCCACACAGCTGCTTCAAAGTAAAAGCCTTTCTAGTCTCTGAGAATCTGATAAAAACACTGGCACAAAACAAGGTTCTGCCTGAGGACTGGACATGGACTGAAGAGCCCAGTTTGATACAAGCAGCTCAGTCACTAAACTGGTCTTTGGATCACAACATTACAATCAGACTCTACTTTTCATTCAGTATATTAATATTAATCTTACACTGAAATTAAAAATCTGCATGTTAATATGATTTTACTTTATTGTTTTGCTTTGACCAAGCAGGCAAAATAATTCTGGAATCTTTTCTTTTGCATGTACAATGCAAGACATTTAATTTGTACATTAACACTTTTGATTTCACCTTTGATTTTCACACTTAATTTAATATATGACAACACAGTTTTTTTATATATATAATTCCCAGTTTCTTCGGAAATCTGCTCAGTCTACCTTAGCTAGACATTGTAGGTTTGTTAAATGGCAACTCAGTGACAGGAGTACACTGATGTTAATGGACATGAATTCAACTGATGTATTTTAATTATGCCAGTCAAAACTTATTCAGTTTATTTTGTTTTTAAACATCTACAAACTTTAGACTCAATCTAGTGGGTAAAGGAGTTTCACCTGTGCTCCATACAGGAGGCGGAGGGGTTCACACAAGCAGTAACAGCTCCAATGGTGAAACAAGCTTGGACAACTGGGTCGGGGTGGAGAAGCACAGCCTGGACCACATCCAGAACATCTGTGTATCTTTACAGGGAGGAAATTTTACAGGTGAAAAGTTCAACCCACACTGACAAAACACAGTGAAAAAACTTTTTTTTTCTATCAATTTCTCTGAATGCTGACTCTTACTGTTAGGTTGACAACCCCAGCACACTCTTACTGCAGAGTGCTAACATCTGTTTTATGTACCAAGACAAAATGACTGGTATTCATGGCACTGAATGATTAACATTAGAGAGCATTATTTTCACATTGTTGTATTTTTGGAAAGAATACTCCCATTTAGCTCGGTTCTGCTCTGTTTGATGTGTCTTGACTTCTCATTTCCCAGCTGTATCAAGCTAATCAGCAGGCTTTCTTACCCAGGTGAGAGCACCAACAGACGGGGTTTGCCTCCTGGGCCCCTCTGGCTCTCCAGGAAGCTGGACAAAAACTGCTGCAGGTGAGAGGCTGAGAAGCTGTCAGAGCTGTCAGGATCAGGCTTGTACACCACCCACCTACAAATGAAGTGATAAACAAACCATGTTATCAGTGTTATTATTATTACTATCATTAATTTATTTATTGTTATTACTAAGGCATTTACAAGATAAAAACACATAACAGAGCAAACAATGTGACAGCAATAATGTAACAAAAATAAAACAAAAACCTGTGAAACCTCACTGGATGGAATCTTACACACCTTCCATGTTCTTTGTTCAACTGGACCAGGAAGTCGGTGAGTCTCTCTTTATGGCTTCCAGGCAATCCAGTGATGATGGTGATGACAACCTTTTCACAAAGCCACATCAGATTTTACTAATATTAGGATGACAGAGGTGACAGCATTCTTTGACAGAGCAAGAATTATTTTTTCTTGTCCACATTTAGTCACGAGGATGAACCACTGCACCTTATACACTGGCCACACTGCATGATTGTGTCTTCTGATCGCTGTACTGTTCACGCACTGGTAACTTTCTGTCTTGTGGTAGGAAATCTTAACATCATTGTGATTTGCACTCTACATAAGTGATCGCCGAGGTCACACATTACAAGATAATTCACCAGTCCCTAATCAATCTGTCTGGTCCCTAAATTAGGTTTTGTTGAAAAAAAAGATGTATGAATTGACACTAGACATGTCCAAATCATTTGTACACTCATTTTTGCAAAAGACATGGCTGCTTACTTGCACTGTTTGTTTCTGAAAAGACAACAAGGTTACAAATACTGAAAAACTGTACACATCCCATTTTTTTTCAGATAGAAACTCTATATTTTCGCACCCCCTTGAAATGAATGGCATGATAAGACTGCATTTAGTGAGATACTGCTGATGATTGCTAGAGTGTCTCCTCTCATTGGTTAAACCTCGTCGAATGGCTCCCTGACCCGTCTCTGACATGAACAGATGTTTATCCTGTCTGATATCTTTCTGGGGTCTACGAGTGTGGATTTGCCTTTGATCTGAAAGCTTTTGTCAGTGATCTTCAAAAGTGTCAGCAAGTGAAAAGTCAGGGCTGCAAACCCGTATTGTGAAGCATTATTCAGTATGCTCACCTTGTCTCCCTGACTGTTGACAGGACTCCTCAGCTCTGCAGAGGGGAAGAGCACCCCCAGGTGGTCATACAGAATAGGCTCCTGACCAATACTACTCAAAGCAAAGTGCTGCAGGAACCTGAGGAAGACCAGAACACAGAAATCAGTTCACAAAAATGGGTGCTCATCTCACAATTTTACAAATTTAACAGCTAATTTACAGTTAATACTAATACAGTTCAATTTTATTTTATCAGCCAAATCTTAAATTCTTACTGCTTGCATTTGCTCCAGTTTTGCAGAATACAGTTATATAAAAGTACAAAACCAGTTTTAGTATTTATCTCTGCTAAAACAGATCACTTTCGAATGGGACTAAACTGCAAACAAGGAGTGACTAATTTTCATAAACTCTATACAGAATATTTATTTTGGGTGCAAATGTTTAAAAATCTGAATGCCTGTGAATTAAACCACTTGACAGATTTGGAAGGGAAACAAACCGTCAACAAGTAATAATAAGAAAGAAAATGTGTCTGTTGTAAATATGTTCCAACTTTCTGTCAGCAGAAAAGACCTTTTAAGTGTGGATGGTCACTAATGATGGAACACAGGCTTTAATGCTATTTTGGGAAGACGTCCTAATGATGAAGCCATACCTAGCATCAAGTTTTACTACTTGTTTGGTTTCAACTGTGAAGAACTCTACTGAGTGACTGTGTGTACTAACATATCCTGCTCTGGCAGCTGGGTGTATGAAGTCTTCAGGCTGCCTCTGCGTTTGGCCAGCGGTGGCTCCTGACTGTCGTGTTGCTTCTGCAGTCTGATATGCCTATAAAACAAATCAGAGTTAGCCTTATTTACCTACCAAATATAGTATCTAAGAGACTGATTTCTTAGTAAACAGAATTACAAATTATGTCAACAGTAGCTCTAAATACATGGAGCCCATTATTATGATTTGCTTCTGTTTATAAGCCCAAACAGAAAAAAGACTAGTTTTGACACCTAAATCTGAATAAAAAGGCAAAAAAATCAAAGTGGAATCAAGCATTTCAGACACGTGATCTTAAATAATGAAGGACCTGAAGTTATCTTACATGTTTTTCTGGTTGCAGGTCAGGTGCTCTTGGTCCACCAATTGCACTATAAGTCCAGATTCAGAGTTTTTCCACACTGACAAAACCTGAAACCAACAGAGAAAAGGTCCATACAACTGAGCTGAAATTATGCAACAGCATTTTGTTGTAGTAAAACTCTGAAAAACATTCAATAACAGCAAGGCAAATGTGAACTCTATTTTTACAACTTTATTTTTAATGCTTGCAATGATGCTGTAATAAATAATATGGTGTTATAGTGTTTACCATTGCAATAAAGGAATCCTTGGGTTCACTTTAAATAACCTCACTGAGGGACTCATCATTTGACTCAGTGTGTCTTCAGTTAAAAACCCTTTCAGAGGTCACAGGCTAAAAGGCTTACTTTGGAATAGAAGGCCCTGTGGCTCCTGGACCTCGGCTGAAGAGCAAAGACCAGACACTGATCAGAGCTGTGAAGTGGGAATGGAAGATGGGGAAGCAGGCTGCTTTCATACTCCACAAAAAGAGACGCTATGGTGCTGGAGTCCTGGTGATAAGAGGACGCACAAATCATACACGAGCTGGTCCCAAAAATTCAAAATGTTAATGCATTCATATCAATGTTTTACGCTGGCTTTATAGGAAAGCAAAGAGCTTTCTTTTTAATCATTAATGTGTTAATTAACACCAAAATGTTATATCATACAACTGTAAATATTACCGGATCATAGAACTTGATGGTGTGAATGTGGTTTCTGGACAGTGTGATGCTTCCATATTGCGAATGGATAAAGAGGAGTCCCTCAGAGAAGAAAATTATTTTCCCTAAGATAAACATTTGGAGACATATTACATACAATACAGAAATTTAAATCTTTGTCACTAACTAACTTAAGAAAATATAACTTGTAAATGTACACATTTACATGTGTACATATCACATTCAAATTGAAGATGAATATTTTAAATCAAAAAAGTCCACTTTTAACAATAGTCTTATTTTTTGGGGTGGTGTAAAGTTTCTTTTGACAAGTATTGCAGGGTCAGTCAGAAATCTAGAAATCAATAATTATACTGCATCCACCCTTATTATCAGTTATTGTAAGTTATTATCAGCTGTGTGGCAAAAATATCAGTATTATTGAAGAGTGTCACCTTCTTCATGAGTAGAGAGCTGGCTGCTGGAGAACATATATGCAGCATCTGCAGCAGTCAAAGCAGTTCCCAGACAAGTGTCTTCCTCTTTCTGCTTGAAGCACAAAGTGTCAGTGATGAAGTCACATGCTCATACACACACAAGCACGTGTTAACACAAATATGAACACAACATAGAACTGGACGAACCTTGGCAAGAAGTTGGGCTTGCTCAGATTGCTTCACATCAGATTCCAGCTAAAAACATGACCGTGACAATGAACATGACAACATTAGAGAAAATTAAATTGTTCCTTTTTCAAATTTAGGATAAGACAACATGCTAAACTTAAACACTCTGAGAGAATTCTTATCTAACTCAGTAACTCAGTCTCTATCCAAACAATCTGCTTATCACATTAATCTAAAACAGGTTTTACGGGCCTGCACATACCAGCCAACATGCATAGCGAGGCACAGTCGAAGTCAGAACAGTATAGCAGCTGTCTGAGGACACAGTGCCATCTGCTGGACAAGAAAGAGACTTTTAAAAGTAAGCACAGATAAATTCGTCAATAAAAGGAAAAAGAAAAAAAGATAAACACATGAAGATAAATCCCGAATATTATTCTCAAGGAGAAAAAACAAAACTTATGTAGTGATGTTTATTATGAATAAAGAGTTTCTTTTTAGGACTTTCATTTTATACATTATCAAAATCACAATTGCCTGATGGCCAAATATGATGTGACAGCTTTAAGAGGTGGAGGCATGGCCATTGTGGCTGGCATTTTGTGAGGTACTTCTGGAGTGAAGGACCCCCCTCTTTATTGTTTGCTCTCTGTCTCTCATTTCTGATGCTGTTGCAAATGCAAAGTGCATACAGACAGGCAGGTCTGTAATGGTGTCCTTTGTATTCAGCCTGTTTATTTTCATTTTATTTTAATTTCATTGGAGGAATGAAGCAGCGTTCACTCTAAGTGGACTTAATTAAATCAATATTGCACCTTTCTGCTGAATGTTGATGGTGGACTCCAAGAAGGATTCAGAGAAGACCACAGAGCCCAAGTTCCCACCATCCCACTGCAGGTCTGGGATGTCATGGACAGTCATGGAGGCCTTATGAGAAAAGCAGATTCAATAAAAATGGAAAAGAAAAAAAAAGCTTCTCAGAGAAAAATTATGTACATGGGTCATTTTTATTGTTATTCTTTGGTCAAATAAAAAATAAAATTCTTCTCATACATACTGTTTTTACAACATAACGGCTTTCTTCATCAGTCAAAGGAATGATCCTGAATTGAAAAAAACAAAACAATACAAGTCTTCTAGATCTAGAATCACGTATTGACAACAAGGTTTTAAGACTGAGTGACCGTGTGACTTTAATGGACACAATGAACAATTCAAAGCACTCAGTCACAAAATACAAACATTTGCAAATGATCAATAAAGACACACACCTTCCCTGCTTATTCACTGCTTGAATGTTGAATTCACATTTGGACCTGAGGAGAGAAAACACAGAATCAAACAAATTCAAACAATACATTTCATTTTATTCTTGGCTGAAAGTCTCATGCAGTTGGCAATAGCAAAAAAAAGAGTAAATCAATTCTTACCTGAGAGAACTCCGGTAATGACTTAAATTCAGTGAGTCCAGAGCCAATAAAAGTGTGTTCTCTGCTACATCTTTAGCCTACAATAATGAAACATTCCTCACTGAAACACTGTAGATCCAACAAACAGGCCGGAAAATAAAAGTTAAACTAGGCTCTTTTTCCTTACCTTACTAGCACTGGTGGTACAGGAATAGCATTTGATTCCTGAAAGGACAGCCTGAACAGCAGCTGAATAAATCTGTGACAAAAGTCTGAAAAGAATAAAACGTCTCTCATATAGATGTTGTAAAACACTTAACACAGGCAATCAAATAGCTTACAGGGGAAAACATTATGAGATTCAAAGTGAGATCACTTACAGGACTTCTGTTTTCTTTTGGTCTGTGTTTTGATCTCCTGTGGGTAAAATGCAACAAAATCAGACAAATTATATACTAATGGTGTCAAAGTTCTATGAAAATGAACTACATTTATGTTAAAAAAGTCATTCAGCAAAATCTCACCAAGGTAAGGTGTGTGGGTGGTCCCAAAAAAATATGTTCGAGAGCAAGCCAGAGGACCTTTGGGCTGCACACACTGCAGAATCTAATGGACACAAAGGAAATTTTTTCAAAAGTTGCATTCTCAGCATCTTCACACTCCATAAACAACACAAGCAAAAGCGGTACAAAATAACCTTAAACTCATATTTACAGGACACACAGGTTCAGCAATCGTGTTTCCTGGCACAAGACACTGAAGACGATTTACATTGCTCTGCCCATCACTCACCACCGGCACTATCAAGTTACTTCACCAGATGGTGCTGCACGTCCTTTTGCTTGTGAACTTTAGCAGTGCAACTTATGAAACATTAATTATTTTTCCATGCATGTATTTCAATTGTAACTTTGTATTTTGTAGTATTTAAGTATTAGAAGTATTTAAAAAATGTAATCAATGACATATTAAATGCAGGACAGTTTTCCCAATGGCAGGTCTTGTGCTCTTCTGACCATGTTGGCAGGTGCCTGGCTATTAATTAGGACCTGATGATTTTATTTTATTGTAGATTTCTCACCATGTGTCTGGCTGTAGATCCCTGCGGTCCTGTGTTGCGAACTTGATGACTCTCTGAGGGAAAGTTGAAAGAATAACTCTCCAGATCCTCTGAGGAGGAATGCTTCCCAAACAGCACAAAGGGCTGCTGACTTCTACTGGATAAAAAACATGTGATTCAGCAATACCACAGTTTTGTTCTTCAGACTACAAAACAACAGATGAAAATAATTTCAGCATCTAGACACAGCTGAATATGAAGAATACCTCCTGTCTGTGATGTTGCTTGATATCAGTCCATGAGAGTAATAAGTACGAAATGCCTGTAAATGATGAGAATACAGTTTAATCAAATGCTTAAAAAATGGAATGCTGTTTAAAACCAAACATTAACAGTTCAGTTTTAAAAACACTCTTTGCGTTTCTTCAAAAAACACATGAAGTTTACAAGTGCAAACATAGTTAGCGATCATTTGATGTTCCTAATATTCTATTCATAAACACTCAATGTGTGTAATATCTTATTCTGTAAAGAAGATATCATTGCATTTGCTTCATGTTATTCATTCATGCTTTCTAAATGACTGTCCAGAGACCGTTATATTTTTTGTATACATGTGGCAGTAAACGTACCTCTCCTGCCTGTGCTTCAGATAGCTCCAAGATGGAGAGATGACTCTCCAGGTCCATGCCAGAGAAAAAACTGTTCCACTGCTTGTCAAAGTAAACCAAGTCCTAAAATACAACAAAAAGCACCAAGGTAAGAATACATATCTCAATCTAGCAACAATCTAAGAGAAACAAGGATACTGTCTCATGTGAACAGCTAATCCTGGTTTCTGAACAAACAGACCAAAGAGACTGAGGTGGGGGGAGATCACACACACAGGAAGGCTTTGTGGTTAAATGCAACAGAATTTTGTCAAAGTCTGAAATGCTGATGAAAATGAAGCAGCATGTTGTTACCTCTGTGAAGACGTTGTGCAGAGACACTGGGTCGAGTCTGTGGTAAACCTGCCACAGCTTCTCACTCATGTCCATCAGCTGAAAAAGTATGAATGCATAAAACAAGCTGAAACAAGAAGTGTAGGAAGTACAATGGAGTGCTAAAAATACTTATATTAATATATTTCAATTTTGCTGGTTGTGAGAGCTTAACAACTTTTTTTTTCTTTTCCTTTTTAGTTACCTTATATTTGATGGTAAAAAAGCTTCCTCCACCAATGCCCTCCAAGGCAAACGCTTGAATAAGGGGCCACTTTTCCACCATAAACATGTCAAACCTCTGGACGTGTCCTAAAAGTAACAGAGATCAGGTATGATTAACTATGTGTTAAATCAGTGAGTACATGAGTGATATAGTACAAAAGTAGGTTAAACAAGCTGAGAATTTCTCTTCTGGGATGAAATGTCATGTTAAGAGTTTGAACACTTTTCATCATTTTCCACATGTATAGCAAATGACTATAGAGATAAGAACGTGATGATATGCACCCTGCGAGCTGTAAGGAACTCCAATTCGATAGCAGTCCTGCACCATTGTGACAAAACTGGAGATTTTAAATTCTTCTGCTGCTTCCTCATCTTCATACTGTGAATAGAGGTGAGGAGATTACAGAGAAAGAAAAGTTAGAGAAGAACTCAACTTCAGGAATAAAAATCTCAATTACAAGCAGTTAAACAATTTACAGTTTTAAAATTTTCAGCAAAGAAACTGGGGTATTGATATTTAAGTTGTATTAAACAATGTAAGACAAGTAACAGCTCTAAAGAGGATCAGTGATCTGTTGAATATGTAGGTATGTCGATAAAAAGTAGAAAACATTGTGTCATGCATAAATTAATGTGCTGCTTTCACTGTGCAGCCACCATGGACAAGGTTTAACATTTAAACAAACTCGTCTAACTAGCAAATGCTTTTTAGTCTTATGTAAAGCAATTACACTTGTATTGTCTTTGTTTTTTCCTCAGTTTAACTTGTCTTAACTTGAAATAGCTTAACTGTAACCCGAGAAGGTAAAAACTGGGGGCAGGAGAACAGCCAGCATGCCTAAATTCTCCTGATAAGGTAACTTCTCCTATCTTAAACTTAGAGGGACTGTTAATGAGCAGGAAAGACAGGCCTGCAGTGAAGGAAGAAGGCTTTCTAACCTCTGTCTCTGTCATGCAGTAGAGATGCAGGTTCCTCCAGTGTGACACGTAGGGCAACAGGTAACTGTAGTTCATTGGGTTACAGTACAGATGAACACACTCTGCCTTGATCAGTAGGATTACATCTGGAAATCAGAGAAGTAATGTGAATATTAACACACCAAAGCAGAGAATAAAATAATTAAAAAGAATAAATCTAAAATCACTTGCCATCCAACATTTCTTCTGAATATTCCTCAAGGACGTGTTCCAGATTCAGCTGATTTCTTCCATAAAGTCCATAGAACAGGTACTTCGCCAACTCACTGCAACCCTCATTATATCTGCTGTCAATTCCTAAAACACAAAAAGTTTAGTTTAGTTTAGTTATCATCTGATAAATAAAATACAACTTTCTCTAGCCTTAGCAGACAGTGCAAGACAGTACAGTTAACAGGACCATATAGAGAAATCAAGTTAAAAGATAATCTTTGCAGCTTAACATACCAAGAGAGCACAGGATGCCATCAGGACTGGCAGTGCCGCCCTCACAGAGCAGAGACTGAACCTGACGCAGGCGGCAGCAGCTGGAACACAAACACAAATATGCTCCTATAATCATGATCAATACCAGTTATCAAAATTAGTATCATAAACTATTAAGCTTTAAGTTAAATTTTTAACAGCTTTCCTGAAAAAAGAATTATTGACACAAGGTCTAGCTCTCTAGTTTTGAAAGAGGTCAACCACATCCCATCATCTGATAACAAATTATCTTCAGCTAAACTGAACTAAACAGACACAAAGTCGGACATAATCGATTTTTTGTCAAACTTTTGGATAAAGTTTCCCAGTGGGAGTGAAGTAATTAAAAGTAATTAACTTATATAAGAAAAAAGTTAGACAAAATCATTTGATAAAAGACACTTAACATCTTATGAGCGCCACGGACTTTTATTGAAACAACTTTTCTTATAAGATCTACATACCATTTGAAAATTATGAAACTGTTTCAAAAAACGATAAAAAAATTGAATTATTTATGAGAGAATGAACTATAGGTTTGTGAACTGTCTGTGACAATTGTGATTGTGATTTTTTTGTTATTTTAATGGTATACAATACTTTTTACAGATCCTGCACAACTGAACATGTATGAAGTAACGTCATTTTTTAGGTTTTCGGGACTAAAAAAAACGTTTTTTGACTGAGACCTGGAGAATTTCTTGGAAAAGGTTGGAAAAGGTTGTTTAGAGCTGCTTTTTATCATCTACTGT
The DNA here is from genome assembly GCA_029814665.1 of Acanthurus lineatus. Classification (NCBI taxonomy): domain Eukaryota; kingdom Metazoa; phylum Chordata; class Actinopteri; order Acanthuriformes; family Acanthuridae; genus Acanthurus; species Acanthurus lineatus. The sequence continues at coordinate 3,070,029 of JAPZDV010000007.1, read as the reverse complement.
GTAGCTTAAACAGCTAATTAACACTGTCAGTGTAACTTATAGCTAGCTAAACCGCCTGCTAATGTTAGCTTTACGGTTAACCGTTAACGTTGGTGAAAGATACCTGGGATTGGAACGTCAAACAAATAACGGACAAGCTCGCGCTAACGTTAGCCACGTTAGCTTGACAGCTTCGCTGGAGCGTTTTCTGTAAACATATTTCGATTTTAACATTACGGTTACCTGACGGCTGGGTTGATTCCCGACAGTTTTCCGTTAACCCTCCTCAAACCGGCCATTTTTATGGTAGGCACGTTTCACAGAATTTGACTTTTAAACCGACAACGTTGTAAATTTTCAGGCCAGATAACTACATCTTCTCCATCACCCTGGAGAATGTCTACACAAAATAGCATAGCAACGGAACGAACCATTTGATATTTAGGGGTGTTCAGTATTTCATTGTGATATTTTAAATAAATAATTTCAACGTTCAGTACACCACTAATATCACAATTGATATTAGATCTTCATATATGTTTTAGGTCACGCATAGACCGAATTATGCAATTAAGACAGACAAATTATATGCATTTGCTGGTTGGTTTCCCCCGTACTTGTCCGTTGTCCTGCCTTGTTTTCGGCCGTTTTGACAGTGCAGGCAGCAGCAGCTTGAGGAGATGGTGCAATCCCTCAGTAATCACTGCTGTTTGGTATACAGGGGAACCCCTCCATAAAGGCCTCATGCTCTGTGTTATTATTACAAATCATGTGTGTGTTACAGGGATAATTCCACCTTTTTCGTTTTAATTGACAACATTCATTCCTTTTTTTGACTTCATCATATGTGATAAGAAGATAAAAAGACCAATATTAGAGCTAAGAAAGACAAAATAAGATTTTTTTTACCCTGTAGTAGCTTTAGGCTTTTTTGGGGATCATTAGTGTTAACAAGCATGTTCACAAGAAGGTTGGCTCACATTTTGCATGTCATGGTACTGCTGTTTTTATTTAGTATCTTCAGTGAGGCTGATTTAGCAATAATGCAAACAAAAACCAATGTCACACATTGTGCAAGACAGAAATCTGTTAACGCAGTTTGTCATTTTAAGTGGACTCAATAAGTGCATTTTAGGACCCATTAAATGTAATAAAGTTATAAAAGGTAACCCAGCAAAGTGAATGTGGTCTTAAGTTAAGATGTGGATGAGTTTAGGGATACGAGGGTCTGCAGTGGCAATGGCTTATGTGAGCATATGTGTCAAGGCAATGAAGTTAATGCAATGTCATACTGAGTGTGTGTGTGTGCATGTGTGTATATGTATATGTATATGTGTATATGTGTGTGTGTAGCAAAGAGGAAAGTCAGTGTTTGACATGGAAACTCCCTACAGAACCTTGTTTTTTTAAGTGCAGAAATGTGGTGGTGAGATGAGCTGTTTCTGAGGAAAGTATTGCATGTGAGGGGAGGAGCAGAGTTCTTCCTTAGAACTCAACCATGACCTAAACTATGACAAAGATGCACTGGACTATCAACTTGTTTATTGTTGGTTGTGCTCGGGAATGCACTTCCTTGACAACAAAACTGTGGGTGACAGGTGAAATGTTGTAATCAGGAAACATCTTATTTTTTTTGCAGTCATCATGCTCGTTTCAGAGCCAGAGAATCCAGTTTTCAGGTGTTATCCTGAACTGACAAGGATCTCAGACCTGTGAGAGCACCTGCGAAGGACATGTCACACAGTAAGTCACTCTTCTTCTCAAAATTTATATTTTCAAACATATTAAATGCCACTAATTACTAATGAATTTCATATATAATACTAGGGAACATTAGCCATTGTAAGACCATAAAAAGTTAGTTAGTTTATTAAAAATTGTAACAGTTACAGTGAAAAAAATCATGAATTGGAGTGTGCATTTAAAATGATTACAAGTCATTTGCATGTAACTGCTGTGTTTTCTTGGCAGACGGCATGACTAACTCAGGTCAGATGATGGTGGTCATCTCCACCGCGGAGCAATGGTTCTCTTTCAAGGCTCTGCTGCAGGGTTCCTCTACGAATAAACATCTCAAGATAACCTTTAGTTCCCTGGGACAGAATCAGGTCTGTGACCTTGCAGTGGATGGTCGCTCAATCAGCCTGTGTTATTCAGATTTGAAACAAGACGCGACAGAAGACGACCTCAGCCAGGCGATAGATGGCTGCGTTCAGTCTTGCACAGATGGAATCACAACATTTCTGCTGCTCATCCAAGGCGGACATTACACAAAGAAGGAGAGAAGAATGATGGAGATACTGCAGGCGCACTTTGGAGCTGAAGCTTTAAAGTACCTGGTAGTGCTCTCTTTGGAAGATGGAGAGATTGCTGACACACTGGATGAAGCCCTTCTGGATTTGATAAACCTGTGTGATGGAAGATACTGCAGGATCACATCATCTGCTACATTTGACAAACTGCACGCTCTACTGGAGATGGTCGACTACATGCTGACTGAAAACGGCGTGACCGGCTACACGGAAACCATGCTGACTGAAGCGAGGAGAAGAAGCACAGAAGACTCGGCCATGAAGATGCTGAAACAGAAGGTGCAGGAGGCCGAGGAGAAGGAGCAGGCATTCAAGCTGCTGGTTAAACAACAGGAGGAGAGGAGAGCTAAAGAGATGGAGCAGCTGAGGGCGAAACATGCTGAGGAGAGGAAGAAGGAGGCAGCCGAACAACAGCAATACGAGACAAAAAGAGAGAGTCTGGAGGAGGCTGTGATAAGCCACAGAGCCATGCTGCAGCTCCAGACAAGCCCCCCCGACGGTAACACTTACTGTGGTTGCCTCAAAAGTTTGAAATCAGATTTAGATAAAATGAGGAATTCCAAACATACTAAACATTCACGTCTGTACATCTTTACAAAATATGCATTTGGATCAGTTTCTATTTTATGGGACAAAATTATATAAACATTTCATTTAGAAAATGATCCACCATATGAAAGTTTTGCAGAGCTGCGTTTTCAGACAGCTGGATGCAACTGCTTCTACCACTAGGGGGTGATAGAGATTCACATTGATACAGGCATTTATCACTCACCCTTTACAATACAAGGTATCTGATATTCAGTTTTATATGACAGAAGTTATTAATCCTGTAACCCTAACACAGAAAATTGGCATTAAAAGCTATAAATTAATTCAAAAAGCTTCAGAAATGGCCACATATAGGTTTATAAGTCAGTGGTTTTTCTTGTTTTCTACCATTTGTCAAAACAATTTATTGTCTTATCTTGCTGAAAATGTTGTCTGACAGCTTGTTTTTTCCCCTTTGTGGCTTTAAGGTGATGACTCCAAAAAGCTGTCCGTCATCCTTTTGGGCCTGTCTGGCAGCGGGAAGTCATCTGCTCTGAATCTAATTCTGCAGAGAGCAGGTAATCAATACTCCCTTAATGAGTCCAAGCATGAAGCCCCTCAGCCCACCTCGTCCTGTGAGAAGAAGGAGGTGTTTGCAGCAGGGAGGCATCTCATCCTGGTCGACACCCCGGAGCTGTGGGACGAGGATGAGGTGGAAAATCTGGAGCTGGTGAAGGACTGCTTGACTCTGTCCTTACCTGGACCACACGTCTTCCTGCTGGTGCTCCAGGTGGGGCGCTTTACGCAGGGCGAGTGCGAGATGCTGGGGCACCTGCAGAGGATCTTCGGACGAGACTTCACAGAGCACACAATCGTCCTCTTCGCTCGCTTTGACGGCAACCAACACAGGCCCCAGAAGATCAACGACTACGTGGCCGGAGCCCATTCAACTCTGCAAAGTCTCATCCAGAAATGTGGGAGCCGATTTTACGAGCTGAATGTCACAAATTCACAGAACGCCATGAGCTATCCGCAGGTGAAAGACTTGCTCTCAGGAGTCAGTAAACTGGTAGCTTCACACGGAGGCCGGCCCTACTCAGTGAAGAGGTTTTCTGTGCAGGAGCTGCAGGAGAGGAAGAAAGTGATGGAGGAAAGGAAGGAGGGGGCTTTAGAGGTGAACTACTTATTAAAAGATGCTTGATTACTATTCTTATAAACAGGGGGGGGTGAACACAATAAATGCAACCTGTAACCGGTTTGATGTGACTCTGTGATAAAACACACTACAGCTTTCCTGCCCTGAAAGTGTCCTGCAGGAATATTTTACAGGACTTAATTACCTTGTAAATGCATTGCTTTAATTTGTCTTTTATTGTTTTCTTTTTGGGTTCTTTATATCGGGAAATCTCATAAAAAATCGACATACTTTTACTGCAATTTAAGGGATGTACCCTTATGTATATTTCCAATGTTGCAAGTGTTACATTTACTTTAGACAGCTAAGATTCATAGCAAATTGATGAACCAGTCAAGGACGGTATCAAACCAGAAACAACGGACTAAACTGTGTGTTATGCATGTAAAAAATGTTGGCGTTGTGGGGATTTTCCAAATGAAACAGAAGAGCAGAAACCTTAAGGAATCATTCATGTGAGTTTGTCAGCACAGAGCAGAGAGGGGAGGACAAGAAGGAGTGCAGCTGCAGACTTTATTTACTTTTGGACACTGGTGCAAGACCTTATCTGACAAGTTTCTGAGATTTACACGTTGTAATGTCGATTGCCCCGTTACATGCTTAAAGAACATCCTTTAGATGAACTCAGTTGCCAAGAAACTAATAAAACTGCATAAAACAGCAAGAGGAAAATGTTGTTTAGTTACATTTGAGCAGTTGTTGTTAAACTCTGAAATTTTATCTTCTTTTTACTCCGTATGCTCAGAATGACCTTAATAATAATGATGTTTTTCATTATTAGAAGACATTTTGCTCCGTAACTGTTCATCTTTGTACTCAAACAACTTTCTAAAGCTCATGTTTTGTCTCTGATATCTGTGAATATGACGTCTACTGTACAAGATGCTGGACACCCCAAACAGACATAAAATCTCAATGTGATCAGCTGTATTTTATTGATTTTCTTCATTAAACAATTATGTGATTTGATAAAATGATGTGAAATATATTTTCTAATTAGATTGCATATGCAAGTGGTTTTAGTCTGTAAACTAGACATCTATTTCTATAACAATGCATTAGTTACAAAAGTGAAAGGAACATTTATGTCAAATATACAAAGTTGTTAGTTTGATATATCAAAGAAAACTAATCAGAGAAAAAACGGTAAAAAAAAAAAAGCTGTTGTCAAATAAAGACTATAATGTGCTGCTAATACTTGTTCGGCCTGCTCCCTTTTTGTTTTTTTTTAGCTGCTTTGGTCCGGTGCTGCGGTGGTCTGTGTGGTCTGTGGAGACATGATGCTGTCGATCCACTCGGTGTAGTGGGAGATGACCGTGTAGATCCCAGGCTTTTTAATCTGACCACATTTCTTTCCGCCGTTGGAAGTGATGCCGACTACGATGCCGTTGTAGAGCAGAGGACCTCCAGAGTCACCCTGAACGACAACAACAGGAAGAGAAGAAAGGGTTTTAAACAGGAAGTTAGAGTGTTAAATCCAGCATCTGGTAGAGAACAATTCACTCACACACACACACACACACACACACACACACACACACACATATTTGGAGACGATGACCACTCCTCCATGTTGTTGGAGGTGCAAAGATGTCTGCTGTGTTAAAACTGAACCATCATTCAGATTAACACTCTGGTATATTTCCATTTTTGATCGTGTCAGAGCAAAGTTATACTGAACTGGTGCACTGCAGGACTCCATAATAATTAAAAATAAAGATAGGAGCTC
>JAPZDV010000007.1:3029688-3051010 GCA_029814665.1 Acanthurus lineatus | reverse complement strand
AACAGCTCACGGAGCTCCGCTGACAGTCTGACACCTCCAGTGTGTTTGGGTTAACATGTGTGTGTGTGTGTGTGTGTGTGTGTGTGTGTGTGTGTGTGTGTGTGTGTCTCAGCCTGGAGGTATTCATAGGCTTTAAAGCTGCTGTCAGTGCTAAGGAAGATGAATCTATATTGGAAGCTGTCAATGCTTTAATTGTGGAGGCTTGCAGATCGAGCCACCGTTTCTCCTCTCCGACTCTCCCTCCTCCTTCCTTTTTATTATTATTATTTTTTTTGGTCCTACCCATTAAAAAAGAGTTTTAGGCTTTTTTGGGTTTAAGGGGCAGATTACAGAGGAGATAAAAGGTTTAGAGTTAAAGCTGAAGGTCCTCAGGTAGATTTGGGATGTAGAGTGATATATGGCACGAAGGTCTGCTGAGGTCTTAGGTGACATTAATACACATTACATAATGTAAATGTTGCTTTACAATGAAAACATTCTCTCTCTTAATAACGGCGATTGTTAAAATGTATCAACACGTTCTTTGTGTTATAATAAGGTGGGAAAAAAAAACAAGCATGCAGTCGTAAACGTACGGAGGCCCTGAGAGCTCAATGCACTGCAACTTAAAGGATAAAATCACCACATTATTTGTATCTGATCAATAAGTTTTGATTGCAAATGTTGCCAGTTGATGCAATAACTTCCTGTGTGCTTTATTTACCAAAAAAAGCTGCACTCTTCTGCTGCAACAACGCTTTTTCTTCCAACACCGATGATGTTACCGGTATGTTTGTAACGGGAAGAGCTGCATCCTGCTGCTCACAAACGAAACGTTCATCCTCTTTGCCTTTGCTTTGCTCAGATGTGCGAAGCTTTTCAGGACACACAGCCACTTTCTGTTCATCCAGCAGGAAAACTGAGCGTCCTCAGTTCAAATATTCAAAATTAAAATATACTTTTCTTTACAAAAACACACACACGGACAGAAAAAGACAAGTAAAACAAAAAGAAAAATTCATTGAATTAATTTAAACACATGCACAGCTGCAAAAGTAACAGATGTTAAAATGTTTCCAGAGGACACTAAAATGTGATGCACATGCTTTTCTGCACAAACAATTTAAATAAAAACATTTGATTCCTGCTGAAATTTTAAAATACTTCTTGCAGGGTCATAAAAAACCAATAAAGAAGGTAAATTTTTCTGTGTGGCACAGACTTTGAGTGATGTTTGAATGAACCTCTCTGACACGAAACTGGAACGTTTGGCTTTGTGTTGCTGCTACTTAAGGGAAGATTAAGTAAAGAGTTAAATTAGATTTCACCAGTAAACTTAACCAGTTGTTTATTTACAAGACAATTATTTTTTATGTAACAACATATTTGAAATTGCGGAAATTTTTGGAACTAAAATCTAATTATAATAAACACCTCAGTGTGATTTTTTTTTAAATAATTTCCTTCCACTAATCTGAAATAGGCCAAAGATGAAACATAAAATGGCATAAACCCTAATTATTGACCAAAGAGTGAGAAAAAAAGATTTTTCACCTGGTCTGTCTCCTTTTGTGGACATCAGTGTCAACCAGACTGACGCAATTTAAACAAAATATTCAAACTAATATGAATTTAGCTGCTTTGTTGCTGCCCTTTTCTTTCAAGAGTCTGAGGCAGGAACCTCATTTGTTGAATGTCATTATTATTTATCTCTTTCCTGTCATGTTTACACACTAATCGCTGATGCAAACACAAAATGCCCTTAAAACATTTGTTAGAATAAAAGAAGAAAAGCTTCTCTGTAACAGGTTTGATTCCCAGGTGAAAAGCAACACAGTCAGTGTCACATAAGGGCCGTTTAGCAGGACGCGACAGCTGTGGCTCTCTGTAAAAGGTGCGCTCGATTCGCTCACTCGTACAGCCGACTGGCCCTGGATGTTGACGGTGTGTTCTTTCATGTGCCGTGTGTGACGGGCCCCCCCCTTTGAAGCCGGACCGGCTGAGTGCTGGATGCAGACAGAGGACAATCAGAGGAGCGAGGAAATAGCTGCGAGCCGGTCACAGGCGCTGACCCTGCCAGCCATTTTCACACACGATTGAGAGTCACTCAACAGGGAGAGACACCGACCGAAACGTCCGGGCGTAAACCGACCTGTGCTGCTCATCTTCAAACACAAAGGCTAGCACGGAGAATATTTCAAGATGGACGACAAATGATTAAAATGTTCATGAAAAACCTGTTAAAAAAAAAAATTCAGTAAACTTTTCCTTTTAATCGGCAGCCAAAACCGACAGCAGTCACATTGTTCAGATTTGCTCAGCAGTAAACCTGGAACGCGATACAGGCTGCGACAAACGCCAAGAACTGTTAGCAAATACAGTTTAACCCTCTGGCAGTCACTCACACTCACACACACACACACAGACAGGCTGCCATCTTGGAGTGAGAGTCATCCTCTGTGCCCGTTCACAACGGCGGCAGTGAAAACAAACGTGTCAGCCAGTCAGTCAGTCAGTCAGTCAGTCAGTCAGTCAGAAACCTTCGAGCAGCGACTGATTCTCCGGCTAATTTGTTGAACATAGTTACAGTTGTCGGGGTGAAATCTGGCCCATCTGAAGCTCCTCTCCCCGCTGTGTTTACGTTGGAAGTGGTTGATCGTCCGCCTCGGGCGTATTATGGCTAGACGGGGGCCCGATTGTCAATAACTGTCACCCACAGAGGTGGGGGGGGGGAGGGAGGAAACGGGGGCCCATCTGCCTTTGCCCGCCGTGTAATTAGCACTAAAACAAAACGCTTTGTGTTGAATTGCAGCGACTGGCACCCCTGCCAAGCGCGCATAGCATCGCATGCCCAAAGAAAAACAGCGATGGGTGGCGTGATGGAACATAATCGCCCTTTTCCGACTCATGAGGTATGCTAATGACGCATATCTGGGACACGGAGGCACTATTACCGGCTAATTAAAAACATTTGAACTATGCCATCCTTTCTGCTGTTGTCTCCCGGTGTGTGTGGGTTTGTGCAGACGCAGCGATGGGACGCACCTAAAATCCACCTGTTCCCCCCAGGGCCCGGCGCTTAACAAGCCCTCCTGGAAAGGAGGAGAAGCTGAAATCCAAACTGGTAACAGATATATGTGAATATTAAAAGCACTTAATATCATCCTCCCCTGCTCAGGTAAAACAATGCTGCCATTGTGGTCGGTACTCGCCCGTGTTTTCCTCTGTGGTTTTTTTTTTTTTTTTTTACTAATGGGAGTGATGAATACGACTCGCCAAATGACTTCCCTCGCTCGAAACGTCGCTGCCAGATCGTCCTCACAGTTGGATCAGATTCATCTGAGCAAACTAACCCTGAGCTGTGAAACACTCACACACAAAAGTAGCAATTATTCAGACATATGTACTGTTTCCATACACTCACCAGCAGCACTGAATCCTTTCTGAGAGCACTTTGCAGACATTTGCAGATGAAAGGCAGAAATGCAAGAGTATAAACATTCTTTACTCGAGCAGAATTACAAATACTTGTGTAAAAGACTCTGAAACAAGTAGAAGTGTTGATTAACTTTGTAAAAATCATTCAGAAGTGAAATCTACACACTCTGAAAGCTACTTAAAGTGTAAAGTTGCTCTCTGAAGGTCTTTTCTACCGGTTGATTTAGCTAAAAGCTGCCTGAACTTCATGTCATACTAGAAAAACTTGAAGACAAGTAAACTATTCGAACTTAAAATGTAATAAATTTGAAGTCGGGATGGTTTTAAATTAAATGTTTAAATGTGTAAATCATTTTTTAAAGTCAGTAACAGGACTCAAAACAAAACTACAAAACTTTTATGTTCTCTTGTCACATACATGACGTTCATTAGATGCCTCCTCTTAGTTGAGACGGCCTCTCTTGTCTGTTTCCTTTCCAAACATCTTTAATGTTGTTTTTCGACATGCTACACTTTCTGTGCATGAGATGCACAGCGATGTTTCTATGCAGGAGTCGAGAAGTGTGTTGATTTTGTCTGCTGTAGCCTCAATTCCGTCATAAAACTGCAGGTTTTGTCGCCAGATTGCAGAATTTTCATTGCACTCCTTAATTTTTTGACTCCATCACACGGCAGTGAAACATCTCAGTAACTAATCAGCGTAAATCACTGAGATCAAAGATATTCTGCCTCCTTCGGTTCGCAGGGTCGTAATTAGACACCCAATCAGCCTCGACTCAGGAGGAGACACAGTCGCAGGATTGTTCAGCAGCAACACCACAAGAAATTTAAGAGACAAATCACTAAAATCCCGACCAAGTACAACAAATAAGAGATCGGCTTTTAATTATCATGATGCCACAAGACAAATTATTTCAAAGCGGGACGAGTATATGCTTATTATGAGCAACAAAACAGTTTGCAGAGGCTCTGAGGTTAGCGAGGTTGGGTGGTGCACTGCTTGTCAAACAGATTAGACTGAGATAATCGTTTTTTTACCTTCATGGAGACACGTTTTCAGCTCCACCAGACCAAGAGTGTTGGTCTGTCAGTCAGCAGGTCAGCCAGCCACTTTGATCCAGACTCAAATATTTGACTAAAATATTTGAAAAACTACACTAACTATGTTTTATATATTTTTTTTTAATGACGCACTGATGAGCCTCTGGTGACTCTTCACATCACATCCAGTGACATTCTCATTAGCCTCAGCTGTTGTTTGTATTTAGTGCTAATTAGCAAAGTTAGCATGCTAACACTGCTAACACAAGACGGTGAATATTACACACACTTTGCTATGAACATCCTCACAGAGCAGCTGCTGGAGAGTCTTGTTTAATCACGTATTTGCTATGAGACTCAGACGGACTTTTTATTTTAAACATCAGTTATTTTTTGCTTTCTAAAAGTAAAATATTTCAACTCCCAGAAGCAAAAAAACACATCTGTTTTCTGGTGTGTCGCTGCTGCTGGAGACTGTTTTTATTTTCAGCTTCTCCACAGTTCCTCAGCCAGTCTTCCTGCTTGCTAAGTGTCTACCGACTCACCTGTCTCACCCCACTTGTCTGTCTGTCTGAGCCCCTCACACCTTGAAGAGCCTGTTTGCTCAAGCCTCGTTCGAGCCTGTCAACAATCACAGGAAACTCCTCCCTGCCTCTCTTTCGGCCTACTTTTTTCTCCTCTACCCACTCTCCCCGTGGCATCCCCGCCTCCGCAAACACCGCTTTGATTTATGGGCCTGTCGGGCTACCTGGGCAGGGACGACAGGTTATTTCCATTACTGCTGGGATGCTCTGTAATGAGGGGATCCTATGTAAATGTACAGCACAGCAGGGACCGGCTCTCCAGAGAGCGAAAACGTTCCTGCTCTTATGTTCTGGCACTGGATGTTGTCGGGTTTATCGGTGGTTACATGTGTTTTGAGCTACGTTTCCTCGTCACTCGTGAGTGATGTGCTGTTTTGTAATCTCTATCTATAATTTATGTTTGAGTCAGAAAATGGAAATCCACCACACACAGCCACTTACGCAGACAAGCAGCTGGGAGCTTGTTCACATTCGCCCAGAAGCTTTGGCTTGTGCACACAAAGAAGTCGACGCCGGAGCCATTTTGAAGCATCGCTACATGCATGTGTGTGTGTGTGTGTGCATGTGCGTGTGTGTGAGTGTGTGTGACACCAGAGAAGTGACATCAAACCGGGAGATTTGAGACTTTTTCTTTTCACAGCTCCTCCGCTGAACCACACGTCTGTCAGCGGGGCACGAAGGCTCGTTTGAGCGAGACGCCCGGCCTCTTTGATTTTCAGCTCCGTGTTGTTTTTGCGCCTCCTCGCTCGACGTTGCATCACTTCCCCTCCGAGACAGACTCAGACAAAAAGTGTCACTCGCTTGTCATTACCTGTGCGTCGCTGACAAAGGCGAGTTGACACGTTGTTTAAAAGCTCAGCACCTTTAACGGCACTCAGGGGTTACCTGATGTGACTCCTCACCAACGTGGGAAAAACTTGTTTATATGTGACAGTTTTGGACAGATGGATTTAAATGTTGAGAGGGAATTTAAAATATGTCCAGTCTGAGCTGTTTGAGTGAAATAACATCATTAGCAGCTGGGAGAGTCTTAAATCTGTTGTTTTAGGCTTCACTACTTGAGCCAAAAAGCAATTAAAAAAACACAAGAGGGGAGGAATTAAATATAAAAATCTAAATAAAAAAAAAAAATCACATTTATCTTTAATTCTAATTTGCATTTTGTTTTTTTTCTTCAAAATTTAGATTTTCTATTTACTAAAAAAAAGTTTTTTTTTCCTCTTACTGAAAAACTCATGTAGTTTATGAGATTATGAACTTATGAGCTTATATTATAACATCATAATATCATAACTTATATTATGAGCCTCTGTACTTTTCAAAATAAAACAGAAAAACACAGCTTAACATTGAGTTGGATGCTTGGATGCTTAATCTTGTGGAAAAAAGAAAAAAAAACCCTTTTTATTGCAGTTTTCACTATAATTTAGTAAAACATCGAGATTATGATTCTGCTTGTTTTGAAAGCTATAGAAACCATTTCTGGTTCTTGATTTACATACAAAAATAAATCACAAATAAATTAGCTTGCATTTTGTTAACTGGTAATTGGAGCCAAAAAAACAAGAAACCGATTCAGTAGGTGACAGATGAGCAAAGTGAGTAAATAAATAAAAATCTTTTATCGGATAAAATTTAGAAAACTACCGTTTGAGAAATGCACTCAGGGATGAACACAAAAAGTAACTGGTCAATAAATCACTCAAGATATAACTTGATGAAGCTAAATTTAATTTAGCTTCATCTATGAAGCTAAATTTAATTACTTAATATATGTTTTAATTTAAAAACCCAAAGACAAATAAAGCTACAAAATGAATATTTATCACTGGCAAAACATGCTGCATGAAAAAGGCACACAGGTTACGTTAGCTAACTCCGTTTTCACCAACAGTTTGTGTGACTTATTTTCAATGTGCTTGTGGAGATTTTAGGAGTTTAAAACCTGCAGAACTTAGTGTTTTTTTCAAATGATTCAGCAGCTATTTCATCTTCAAACTTTTGTCTTTCTGGGTAAAACATGGAGCCACTTGTGGAAAAATCCTTCCTGAAAAAAAAACAACTTTTTATTCATGTGCGTTACTTGTTTTGCACTTTTACACACCTTTGCAGATGTGGGGACACACCTGTCATTTAAGCAAGCATGCCCCTAAACACACATCTATTTAAATATATTCGACGTCTAGCAGCTATTATCAGTTTTGTATCTTAAAGCCAATTTGTGTGGTATTTGTAAATGTGTCACTTTGGCGCCGCCCCAGTGGTAGTATCCCATACTGACACTGCTGTGGAGAGTTGCTGAACACATCACAGATGAAACCTGACACACACATCGACCCGGAAAGACTGTCTGTCACAGACTGATCGCACTGCACAGTTTGGGCCTTAAAGCAGGATCCTCGCCCAGTTTCTGAGCCGAGTCGAGGCCCGACCGCTGGATGATGAAAGAGACAGAACCTAAAAGTTCATTAGGAAGTGTAAGGAGAATTGACAGAAGTTTGGCCCGGGATGCTGGAAACTATGCCACACGCAACATTTCAGCACAACACATGCATAAAACGCTTGGCTGGAGTGAGCTGAGACCGCAGCCCACAGTGATTCACAGCAGCCTTTAATAATGGGAACTTGTTTATGAACCTGAAAAGGTGGATGACTTATTATTTTCATCAGGCTGCTGACAGACGGGCTGTCTGCTCCGTCTGCCTCTTTCTCTCCCTCAGTTTGTTTACATGCATATACTCCGACATTCATTAGGATATAAGTAGTCAATTAAACAGCTAAAACATTTGTAAACACCATAACTGTTTATAAAAACTTGTTCTAATTGTAAGTAAACTGAACGATGTTACTTCAGGTGTCGTGGTTTCTCGCACATTTCATCTGGGTTTGATGCTTAGCTGTGCTGCAGCAGGCAGTGACAGCTTCTCGTAGGTTCAAATTAGATTATTTATCAGTGACACGTTACAAGACAGCTGCACAATGCGAGTGAAAATAAATAAACCTCACACACACACACACACACACACAGACAAGACAAACCGTCTGACAGCAGACTAAACAAAAACACAAGTGCAGCTCTGAAAAAGGAAGTTTTTCTCTGATGACAAGAATATTCCATAAATAATCCTGCAGTAAAAATTCATGGTTAGAATAGAAAAGTGCAAACAGCCCACATGCATCATCCTGAATAAGAGTCTGTGCAGTAGTTAGCACAACATCTGCAGATATGCACAAAAAACTGCTTGTATATTCAATCACAAAGTGTTTATCATCTGTTGCAGTTTGCCAGGCTGTTTGTTTTTTGTGGATCTTTAAATTAAAGTTTAATCTCAACTGTTTTTTATCCACAGGTTGTGAACATGACACCACTATCATCAAGTCAGTTTGGTAAACTTGTAATTCTGCCTATTTACACATCCAGTTCAGTTTTTTTATTAGTGTATAATCACTTAAAAATAAGTCATTTATAACGTTTAATCTGTTATTTCTGCAGAGGAAGCGGGTCTTCTTCTGCAGAGTGCATCATGCTGCACCACCATGTTTCTACAGCAGCCCAGAATGGACAAACCAAACATTAACTCTAGAGGTCCTTTTGCCTTTTTCCCTGAGTTTTTGCAGTCTGCAACCTCGTCACTAGATGTCACTAAATCCTTCACACTGGACCTTTAACTCTTGTTTTTTTTAACTTTGTTAACTCCTGAGGAAAATAACTGTTTTTAGTTATTTGCATTAGACTCTTAAACTTTGTTATTTAGCGAGCAGGAAATTTGATCTGTTTGCTGTTTGGCAGAGCGATGCAGGTTTAAAGGAGCATTTTTATTTAAAAGGAGCGACACTGTGAGAGGAATGAAAACAAACCAAAACACCACATCAACATGAAGTCTTGGTGATAAAAATGAACTTTGATATTTCTCTTTATCACCAAGAGTGACCCATTAATGCATATGTTTAAACAAAAAGATGACAAAACATATCAGCCCATTTAATAGCCTCTTTATTATATTAAAGGTCAAAATTTGATAAACTGTCTTTATAACATGTGCTTTATATATAACATTCAACATAAATGATCTCACAGTCACTGAAACTCTCCCGTCAACAGGAAAAACTAAACTGAACTCGTTGCTGTAATTATATACACATGGCGGCATACAATTTAGACTTTTCTTATCTGCTGTCGAACATAACCTGCTAGTGTATATGTGATTTGAAATGCAGGTGTAAATTACAGTTATGATGGGAAACGTGCACTGTGTTTGAACTTTACGCTTCTGCTTGTCGCTCAGCTTTTTATTCCAGGAACTGATTTACTTCACGTGGGACGAGCAGGGTTTGTTTTCTTATCAATGAAGCCAATGAACTCTTCATGTATTATTAGATGCATTGGATTGATTATTAAAAAAAACATACATTTTATGTCTAGTTTTCTGTTTTCTAAACTGACTCGGACTCATCAGCTCTTTCAGATAAATACTGCACTCTCAGATTTAAACAAATAAACTGTGATCGGACTCTTTGTGAAGTGTTTTCCTTCCTCGCAGGTCATCCTCACCTTCCTCCACACAGCCCAGGCCCACCTGGCTGGGGGAGGCAGGCAGGCAGGCAGGCAGGCAGGCAGGCCGGGGGCGGGGAAGCGTTGTGGGTGTTCTGCAGCGTCTGGGCTGGACCAGGCCAGCGCTGTCTGTGGCTCAGCGGGCGGGTGTGTGTTGTGTAACCCAAAGCTGTGGTTGGATTTCTTTCCCACATGAGCTGTCAACTGGCTTCATGGCACGCAGAGAGAAAGAGAGAGGGGGGGGGGGCAGACAGAGAGAGAGAGAGAGAGAACAATAATTAATTCAATTAATTCCCACAGTGACAGTTTTCTTTCTCAGAACATAATAAATCATGTATGTTGTCGAACTGATATCAGAAGAAGAAGAAGATTCTTGTTTGTAGTGGAAGTCTGGTGGGTTTTTTTTTATCGCTTCAGTTGTTAACAAACGAACATTTCTGAATTCATTTCAAGTGTAAACAAAAAATCTATTTTTTGTGTCACGGAAACTGTTTTTTTTTTGCCTTCTCCTGATAAAAAGACTGTAACCGTGAATGACTGACACTACATTACTGTATTATAGCCTGTAAACACTTTTATTGGATGTAAATTAGAAGGTGTTAAGGTGGATTTAACCTCCATTACATTACTGGAATTTGCCTTCTAAGTTGTCGATAAAGGTGGATGAGCGTGTGATGCTGTAATGTAACTGGTTGAAAAAGTCAAAAAAAAAAAAAAAAAAGGTGGTGCAGGAGAAAGTCGGTTGGAGTAAAAACGCCTGCGTCGACGCAGATTTCTCCTCGCCGTTCCCAGACGAGACGCTCTCACGCAGCCAAACAGGCGGTGGATGTTCACTGCGAGCGCACGAGGAAAAAGGGGGGTAATTTAAAGCTGAATTAGGACCTTTTATACTAATGCTATATTGTCAACAAGGCCCATAAAACCTCCTCCTCCACTCCTCGTCACCCCCCCACCACCTCCTCCACCTCCTCCTCTGCCATTCTCCCTTCAGTTCCTCTTTATTTGTTCTAATTCCAGGGACCGGCTGGGTCTTGCCTGGATTTGGAGAGTGCTTGGTTTCAAAGGGTAATTGACACCTTACCTGTAATTTCATGGTTTCACTCCACCTGCCTTTGATGTCTGGGTCTCGGTTGGGGCCAGGATGCAGAGGGGAGAGACGGTGGCGGTGTGTGTGTGTGTGTGTGTGTGCTGCTGCTGCTGCATGCTACGCCACCGCCGCCGCCACCACCACGAGTCTCTTCCAGCCTGAGCGGTTTTTCCTAAACATTAATGAAGTCTCATGCGAAACCCGGGGTTATTAAATGAAGAAGAGGGGAGGGGGGGGCGCTGCTGAAGCTTTTCTTGTGGTGACAAAAAAAATGCCCATAGACTCGTCAAGACTGACTGAGAAACAGGAGAGATCAGAGATGAGTCGGGGGGTCGAGACGATGACCTTAAACACATCACACACACACACACACACACAAAAAGGCAAAGATGTGATCGATGCTGTTTGATCAGCGTCACTTTGGCGGACCCTCGTTGATTCAGCCGTAACTTATACGTCACCTTCATGAAACATCCGCAGCTCCACATCCCAACATTCCCCTGTGAATGAAGGAGACCTCGACTCCATGTGACGGGAGGAAGACCAGAAGAACCAGCAGAGAGCTCTGGTTTTAAATGGCTAACTTGATTTTAGGGAATTAAATACAGATGTGTTTTTTAAAAAAGAGCCTCCACAAAAACCCTAGAAAAGTTTTTGTGATTTTGTTTTAATTTCAGGAAGTGTCACAGTAAGAACTGTGAAAAACAGTTTCTTTCTTCCACCTCATTTCCTTGTTTTTTAAACATCTATTTTAATTTTTTATTGTTTATTTAGCAGCGATAATGCACAACACAAGAAGCTGGTTCTCATCTGTAGTTTCTGAGCGAAGGTCACCACTGATGTGCAGGCTACGGAGGGAAAAGATCAGCTGTGGTGAATCAAAATCTTTCACTTTGTGAATAAAACAATTCAGAAACAACTGAACGACTGAGAGCAGAAACACACAGCCTGAAACAAACGAATGAGAAGCACCACCGTTAATCACAAGACCAGCGAAAACCAGCAAACAGTTTATCAGAACTGGATCGATTCAGTGTTTTTATCTTAGTGACTGCAGACCGGATCGTTCTTTAATCATGTTTTTAAACCGACTTTGCAAAAATCAGAAGTTCTGCGCTCTTTGACTCTCAGAGGTGAAGAATTCACTGAGTTTTGTTCATTTAAAATTGTCTCGTTTTGTTTTGATTCGGCTAAAAGTTGCTACAGGATGTTTTACAGGCTGTGGTGCTTAAATACAACACTGTTCATCAAAAAAACAGTAAGATGAGAGATTATAACTCACAGGTTTCATGTTTGACGGGTTGTTTATTTGTCACCAAACAAACAAACAAACAAACAAACAAACAAACACTTGAAAACTCATAGTAACCAGCGGAGCTCCTCAGCGGCTGCAGGCTGTGAAATACTCGGTTTGTTATCGCCTCAATCTGCTTGGATGTGAACTCTGGTCTGCATGCTCACACACGCATGCTGACTGGAAGTAAAATGGCTCCCATCACACTTTTGAATCTGCCTGCTCGTCCTCGTCCTCGTGTGTCGGTAGCAAATAATAATAATAATAATAATAACGTGTGTTTTTTGGGGGGATGAAAGAAGCGATTTGCGCTGGAAGCTACGGGGATACCGGGAACTGAGACGCTGTTCGAGTGAACTTCAGCTGAAGGAACGGAAAGTTGTTTTTTTTTTCTGCGTTTGAGGTGTTGAACGTGTCTGGGGAGCAGAGCTGAGATGCTCCTCACAGGCAGGGTAAGAGGAAGGTTACCTGTAGATCCAGGCGAGCAGCAATGAGTGATGAGAGGGGAGTGACAATGAAAATTGCATTTGTGCAACCATGAATCATTACAACCAACCCTTTAAAAGGCAGCCCTCACTGTAATTACCTCCTGTGCGATGCTCTATTACGGGGTACTTTATTACCTTCTATTACTTCGCTCTGCCTGTCCTGGCAGATGTAGACCTCACACTGACTAACAGAGCTTGGCAGGTGAATCCACCACACTGTTTTTTTATCTGTGTGAGTGCAAAAGGCAGCAGGGCTTTAAAGGAAGATTATGGGACTCGCTGATGACCCTTTTTTTGGTTAAATTAGCTTTGGTTCTTGAACCGGTTCTGTCCAGAACTCTTGGAAACTTGGTGCTTTTTAAAAAAAACTGGACTGCTTTTCCAGTTATAATTAAAACCAACGCAACCTAAAAACACATCAGTGGGAGTGAAACAAGCTGGCAGGTTGCACTGATAACCTGCAACGCTTCCTCTTTTATTACTGATCTCTGTTGTTATCCAAAACAAACAAACAAACAAACACACAAACAAACAAACAAACAAGAGCAGATGACAGTAATAGCATGCAAGACAAACGTCCCTGACATCTCTCACTTTCCAACTTGTAAAACATGACACTCTCAATTTCACCATGATTTCACCCTTTAAATCAATTTAAAAACCTGCTTTTTTTTGTTTATAATGAGAAACAAAGTTTTTAATGCTATAAATCAGGTCACAATGGTCAAAATGCTCCAAACTGTTCAAAATTAGCTGCACAAAAACAGGAAAAAGAAACTAAACTGACTGAAGTTTTCATCAGCTCAGAGTTGAAGACAAATACTTAAATCACATTTTAATAAAAGTTACAATAAACTAATCTGAGGGTAACCTGTTCTTTGTAGCAGGTTTGGGCACCTTTTCTTCATTTTTTAGCTTTTTCTTTGGATTTTCCTGCAGCACATTTATTGTTATGGTGTGTCGTCGCTCATCAGCCTTGTTAGAAACCTTCAGATGAACCCTGCTGACGCTTCATCTCAAACAAGCAACGAACGCAACACAAAGACGGCGATTAGCTGGTAAACGCAGTAAAAGTTGCAGCGAAAAGGATGGATATTTATGTCTGAAGTTGGTTGAGACCAAAACAGAGTGAAAAGCAGATTAAACAGGCCAGTAAACTCACGTTGGTCAGGTGAGAAGCAGCACGACTCAAGTTAACGGGACGCTAACGTCGCTTTCCTGAGCTCATCACAGCAACTTTATAATGTGATAATAAATCAGTGTTACAGCGTGTTTTTCTGCCTCCAAGAGGCCAAAACAATCAATATTAACTTTTCTCACAAACCTGTCGCATGTTTTTCTCTACAGGTTCATCACATGCAACATATGGGGACAAAGTTTCAGGTTTTTTCTCATGAATTTTCTTTTGTTTATGCACATCAGTTAAAATCCGGGTTAGGGTTATTAAAAAATGCCCCTTTACTCTCACTGATGTCATGTGAGTCTGTGGATACTTTCTCTTCTCTTTACTTCTTTTAGTGTGTCGTGCTGATGAAACATCTAAAACAGCAACACACGAAAGCAGGCAGGAGGAAACAGGAAGATGTGAGCTTCACTCAGAGCCTCCTGTTAATGCAGGTTATTAAGGCTCATTATGAATCACCCATAAAACCTGATGAGGAGAAGGCTGAGAGGAGGACCTCGTAAGAGCTGAGTCACAACCACAAAGGAGTAAAATGTAGAAGCGTCGGTACTTTTCAAGCCTCGTTTATGCAGAAAAACATAAAAAGGTGAATTGCCAAACTGTATTTCCGCTGGTTTCTTCTGTTAACAATGGAGTCGATGAACCGTCGGGAGGAGTCGAGGCGACTAAGCTGATCATAGAAAAGTGGATCAGTACAGTGAGAGAGCAGGAGGAGCAGGAGGAAGGAGGAGGAAGGAGGGAGGGGGAGGAGAATGAATGAAAGAGTGAAAACATATTGGTCATCCTGAGTTCAGCCCTTCACCCCGCTGTGAGGCCCGACCGCGGGCTGCTTCACCGCCTCGCTGCCCAGGCTCTGCTGCGCACAAATCCACTTTTCTGTCCAAATTACAAGCTCCGCTTCGCAGAAGAAGGCCAGCGGGGTGAGAAGATCTCACCCCCCCACACGTCCCACCACCACCTCCTCCTGTCTGAACCCCCTCGCTGGCCCAGGGCGAAGCTGACGGAGCGTCGCGGATGGCCCTGGGTTGCACCTGCACCGGGGGCTTTCCAGCTCTTCACCCCCCCCTTCAGTTCACACACACTCAACCCCCCAGACCGTAACCCTCTTTTCCCTGTCTGTGGGTTTCAATCAGGTGGCCTGATAATTCACCAAGACTCCAGGAGCTCATTAAACGCTGACTTTATCCGAAAAAATGACAATTTTTTAATCTAAATCAAGCGTCTGACTTTGTTTTGCACCTGTCGGCTTTTGAACCTTCAGGTCAGGTGACGTCTCCGGACTTCACGGAGACTGACAGGAAAGGAACAAAATGACATTTAAAAGAAAATGCAAGATGTCTTCAACACATTGCTGTTGCGCGTTAAAGGGAAAAAAATCATCTCCTACCTATAAATCAATTTTTGTTAAGCGGTTTTTATGTTGTTTAACATGTATCATATTTATTTCGGCTCTTTCTTACTTTTTAAAGTTTGCAGGAAACTGTCAGCCTCTTTTTAAGCTAACTTCCATCACTCGAACCAAAAAAAACAGAGCGTCATTTCATCATAATGGTTATTTTTTATCATTTTTACTAACAAGCTGAATCAAGAAACGCTGCATACATGTTGACGACTTAAACCTACAATAAGTACAACATTAAATTGTTAAAGACTTTGATGAATTTTATTCTCCTTTGTATTTTCACTGTTTCCAACAATGTCAAACAAACTCAGTCATTTTATTGGCTAACACCGGTCAGATGGCGAGGAAAGAAGTCAGTCATGCTTTTCATTCAATAGGAATGAATGAAGATGAAGAATTGATGTCTGTGTACACAAATTTTGTTGATATAAATTAGGGCTGTCGATTGATTAAAAAAAGTTAACTAATTAATCGCGATTAATCGCATTTTTCTACTTAAGACTATAGCGGATATTTATTTATGAAAAATCATGCAATTAATGTAGAATCAACACAAAGAAAGTATATTTAAATTCAAAGGCTATTTTAATGGCTTTTTATAATGAAACTTTCCGCCTAAAAGTCCGTCGTTATCCATCATTGTGCCATAGACTGTGCTTTAGCCAGGATGGCTCGGGTTACCTGGTGTGCCTGCACACGTGACCAAAGGTTATGGGTCAGCTTCCACTGGAAGTAAACAAAACAACGTTAATTACGTTATTTTTTTAATGCGTTAAATGTTTTAAATTAATGCGTTAACTTTGACAGCACTGATATAAATCTGTGACAATTTCACGAACAAACGATGTTCATGACAACGTTTTTCCAACTATAAACAAAGTTTCTTTACCAAAAAAAAGAAATCTTTCCTGCGACTCTGGAGGAGCATCACTCTGTCTTTAAATCATTGTGTGCAAACAAAAGACAGACTCAGACTAAGTGTCATGAATCACACGACGACATTTTGACCCTTTGCAGCATGTTGCATCAACAGAAGCTGCAGAACAAAATGTTTACTCTGGTTAAAAACCCCACAAAAGGAGCATTAATGCTTTTAAAAGTGTTACAAAGTTAACAATTTGTTGACTTTTGCAGGAGGAGAAGCTTCAAGGATGTAGATATACTAATAAATTTGACGTGTTTATCTCGAGTTAGTGTCCAAACCTTGAATAAACAGCAGAAGTTGTACATTAAACTGTGCAGAGGACAACATCTGGACCTGGTTCTACACACCGGCTGACTCCTCGAGCCGGAAACACCTGAGCATGTGTCTGAAAAACACTGAGGACTTTTAAATCCATCCAACACTTCCACCTCCAGGTTTCCTGCTGTGATTTTCTGCACAGTCACACCTGAGTTTGGTGTCACTTGTTGGGTGCTGAAGTCTTCCTGTGGAGCCGTGGGGGCCGTGGAGCGGCGGGGGTATCATGGCTGCCGGGCGGCTTCCCGCGGCTCTGCTGTTTGTCCTGGCCCCGCCGCGGGGTTGGGGGTTGTGTTTACCTCATAACAAAAAGCAACATGGTTTTGATGCTCTGCCAGTGTGCTGCTGTGTAAACTGTAAACAATACACACACGCCCTGACACCCACACACACTCACACTCACACACACACACACACACACACTGCTGAGGCTGCCACTCCCCTTCCTGTTGCTTCTCTGTGTAACTCTACACTGATCTCTGGGCTGATATAACACACACAGCGACTTCAGACCTCATTAACACGGCTGAGATGCTCTTTAGCAAGGCACTTAACTTCTGATTGCTTCAGTGAAGCTGCCAACTCTTGTTGTGCAGTGAAAATCACTTCTAATGATCAGCTGATCAGAAGGTTACAAAGCCTGAGAGGGAATCAATCTCATCACAAACGCTGTCTGAATAATCCATTCATACAACAAGTCCACTTAAACTGTTTATTTTAGGTCTTTTTACCAAGACATAACATATAAAAACATACAATTTCAGTGTTTTTAGTCTTTTTTTCCCTTGAGTCAGGGTTAGACTGCTGATGTTCTGCTGTGTGCACACTGAAATCATTTTCTCTCGGTGAAAAATCGTCTCTTCAGAGCTTAAAACAAACGATAACAAGACGATGGTGAAACAAGCAGTGAAACTTTGTGTTTCTCTCCGGTTACCTTGTGCATTTTACTCAAACAATGAGAAACAGTCACGGCTGCCGGTGGTGGAAACAGATAACAGAGTGCACACACACACGGGAAATCACCTGTGGTTGAAGCCGCCCTTGTCAAGTGGATTAATAATGTAAGATGATACCTAAGCAAGGGAGCCTGAGGTGAAGGAGAAGCTGTGCAGTGTTTTAGAAACAGTCAGTAAAACTCACTCTGTAGTGAGGCTGTTACTTATTACTTTAGATTTATGCAATAAAATACTTAAGATTTATGCAATAAAATGCACCAAAGTCAGTAATCTGCATAAGAAACAAAGACAAACTGTTAATAACTCAGTGTTAATGATAAAATCCCCCTCATTATGGCCTGGACGGACTGAATCACTGTACTGAAGATGGTTTCCACTTAACTTGGCCCCTTCCAGGTGTAAATAGTTTAAAAGTGATATCACCCCCCAGGTGGCCATTGGCTTCGGTTCATTTTCTAACAGCATGAAAATCAGCTTGCAGAGACTTGAGACATTATCGATACACACCGATAAAACGTGCTTAATTTGTATGGCTGCAAGATGACAACTTGTTCTATGAAAGACGACATGTTTTTGGTTAATTCTTCAGGAAAAGTTCAGGTTTCTTCATTTTGATTTTGAATGAGAAATTAGCAAAGAAGCATCATTAAATGTAAAAGCCAGGAAGCATTCGACATGTTTATACGCTTTCATATTAAGAGGTCAAACCTCAACTTTGTTAGAAAGTCATTATTGTAATAATACAATTTTTATCTGTAAATGAACTAATAATTTTGATCCATCATCTTCCCCCATGCAGCAAGTTTCACATCTGATCATTTTTAAGAAAATAAAAGCAAAATAAACGAACATCTGGGAATCAATTTAAAGCTTTTACTTTGGAAACAGTTCATCATAATGTAACTCTATGAGGCGCCGGAGAGACTCTGGAGTTAAAAAAATCTCATCCAAGTTGTTTTATTATTTAGGTTTCACTCAGTTTTTATAAAGCAGTTTGTGGCTCAGCGACAAGTAACTAGTTCATTACAGTTACTCCGTTCAGTTTCCTGCAGTTTCACTTCAGACGGCTGCATTTTGCAATTCGCTTCCTCACTGTCTTCTCTCCCCGACCGGCAGCTCGACCGTGACCTTCAGAGCAGAGCAGTGAACCTGGGGAGGAACCTTCAGAACCAGTGAACCTCCACCGCACACACACATTCGCACACACACATTCGCACACACATTCGCACACACACACACACACACACACACACACACACACAGGCAGAGACAAACCTAACCCCACCATCGTCGTGCCACTTCATAACCATCAGGAATGATGCTCTCTCTCTCACACAGCCCCTCCCCTCCCCACAATGCTCCTCAAAACACACACACACACACACACACACACAATCTCAATACACTCACCACCACATTAAAATCCACCACCCTGCTCCCCCCTCCCTGCCCCACCTCACCCCTTTCTCTTTGCCATGGAGGCTGATTCCGCCCTCTGGATGAACCTTTCCCCGGGACCCTGAGCTCAGAGGGGGCTGGATTAGAGGGTGCAAGCAGGAAGGGTGTGTGTGTGCGTGTGTGTGTGTGTGTGTGTGTGAGTGTGTGTGCATATGAGCAGAGGAGGGTTTGAATAGATAAATACGCATATAGATAGAAATTACCGTTTGAAGTGAGTTTCACATTTTATGTTTTATGAATATTTCGGAAGTTTTCATGCGAATCTGCCGCAGGTTCGCACAAAGTTTCAGCTCCGTCCGCACCGTGAACTTAAAGGAAAACCTGTGTATTCATATCAAACATTCTTTGAAGAGTTTGAATGTTTAGACCCTCCAACCTGCGCCGCAAAATCCAACCACACACACACACACACACACACGCACACACACTTCTGCTTGGACTTCTTAATAACTAGTTAATTTTTAGTTAATTACGGGTTAACGTTCTGCTAAATAAAGAAATCGATTCCTTAACACTCAGAAGTTCACTCACTTTCTCTTGTTTTTCGACTCGTTTGTTTGTCAAACACATTAAAAATCTGTGATACAGAAATAATTTATTCATATTAATTTATCTAAGAGATAACAAACTATTACAAAAGTTAAAGATCAATCTTGTAAACAGGAGTCAAAGCCACAAAAAAAAAATTGTTATGTTATTTTACAATTTTAATATGTAAATGTTGTGTTTATGTGAGAAAAGTGACAGAAAAACTCTCAGGCATGTTGGACGGATTCATCCTCCTTTACGACTTCATATCTGCATATTTTTCGAGGTATTCAAACAAAATCTCAGCACATATTTGTGATGGTTTTGATGGCAGATGGTCTCAGACACACAAACAGCAGGACAGAGTCAGTCAGTGTTTTTCTACAAAGAGCACAGAGAAAAAACGACTCATGTGACTTTACAGCAAACACATTTAAATGATTTCACATGACACAGACACGAATGGTGTGATGGGAACTGGAGGGAAAATATGAGAAAACAGCTTTTTGCATGTGATGAACAAAGCGGTTTTATACATTCAGTCTTATATCAGTTTCATTAGTGTCACATCAACCTGCATTACAGGTTAATGTGAGGTTGTGGAGTCATTAACGAGTCATTAAAGTTATTGATTGAACAGTAAAGTTTGACGGGACTGAGTTTCTCCTGAGGCGCCATCAGACCAAACAACATGTTGGAGATGTTTGTTAAACCATCTCAGACTGAACCTGAACACATCTGCGCCTTCAGTCTGAAGCTAACGTCCCTGTAGATTCGACATGCTAACACAGCAAGCTAACATGCTACTGCACATAATGGTTAGCATGCTAAATGCTTGGAAACCTGCTAGCTTCCTCTGAGCAAGCAGCTGCATCTCATTTGTTGACGGTTTAATAAATGGACATAACTTTAAGGTGTAAAAAGTGAAACCAGTACAAAGTATATAAAACCTGCGTTCTTTCTAACGGCCAGCAGGGGGCAGTTGTGGTTGTTGTAAAAAGGAGAATCTGATTCAATATGAGCTTATTAGAAAAAGAGTCTATTTCTCACTTAGTTTATGAGCTCAGTAAACAGTTTAAGTTGTAAGTCTTCAATAAATATGATGCTAGCAGCTCGTTAGCTTAGCTTAGCTTAGCTTAGCTTAACACCTGTGTCACATTGTGAGACACGCCTCCTCCTGTTTCTCCCAGATGAACCTCTGTTTGTGTTTGTGTGTCAGGATTCAGTCAGGATGAGTAAACTGCTTCGATCCTCGCTGAGCTGCACCTGAGGAAACCAGGTAAAAACATCTACAGCCATCACAGCACACACACTGCTGCTGCTTTAAGGGTTAAAATAAATCTGACTTTGTGGTTAGTCAGTGAAGTTCACGCCCAGGTTTCCACACGTGAGGAGCTGACAGGTGAACTTTGTGTTTCTGGATAAAGATCAGCTGCAGGAAACACGAGTGTCTCCTTTGGACGTAAATATTTCTTCAGGAGAACAACAGTGAAGAGAAGAAAAAGACTCGAAAGTATTTTATTCATCAGTTCAGCTGTGTTCAGTTTCTAAGAGATTTTTATACAAGTGACCTTTGACCCTTCACTTATTGTCAGTCTTATTAATTATAACTGTAACATTACTTGGCCTGAGTTTTTTTTCATTTTAACCTCTAAAATGTTTTCACTCGTTTCCTGTCGCTAAGACGTCAGAGATGAAACTGTTTACTGTTTAAATAAAGTTTCCTCTTTGCATCATGAAGCTGCAGCTGCTGATCTCAGAACAGCTGCTCTTCAGACACACGTTACTGACAGTAATCACTTACTTTTACTGCAGTAAGGCTCAGTTTGAGTACTTTTACTGCAGTAAGGCTCAGTTTGAGTACTTTTACTTCAGTTTGAGTACTTTTACTTCAGCAAAGGATCTGAAATTTGTCACACATGAAGACTTTTGATTTGATTTCAGAGACCGAAACAAAACGTGTTTAATGATTTTATCACCCGAATGAGACAAAACATTTCCCACAATTCAAGACTCACTTATCTGAGGAGAGGCAACAGCAGGGAGGTTGGGAAGGGAGAGAAAAGGCCAGATAGAGTGGCAGACAGAGACA
>JAPZDV010000007.1:3000202-3015048 GCA_029814665.1 Acanthurus lineatus | reverse complement strand
TTATTAAAGTGTGTGATTAGTCGATTAAAAACCTTGCTACCATCATTAAAATAATAACTGGTTGGATGTGTAATATGATCAGCCTGACTGACGCGAGTGCAGCATAAAGTGAAATGTTTAGGATGCATTCACGAAGCTCAACACATTTCAGGGACTTCTAGAAAATGATTAAAGGGTTTAAAGTTCTTATATATGCAACCTTTTTCTAACAATATTTGATCTTTTAAAAATCAATTATGCACTTTCTGGATTGTTTTCTGAGTCTTTTTGTACTTTCAGACTGTTGGACTCGTCTCACTTTAAACTTCAGGTGAATTCTTCGTCAGAAACATCTGCAGTTCAGGTGAAAACACTGTGGTTGGACATAAAAGCAGCAGCAAAAAGCAGAGAGAGAAAAAAAACAGTGGAAGAAGGTAGAAAACCGTCCTAAATCATATTTCTTTGGACCACAGACGGCTCCCCCTCCTGGCATTAATGCAGCACTTCAGCTGTCACTGGCACTGATGCTGCGTTCAGTGGCGTGTCGGCCACCGTGCAGCAGGTGGCGCCATGACAGCCTGCAAACAGCAGCCTCCTCCCTCTGCTGCTGCATATTTTACTGATCTTCCATGTAACTGGTGTGAGTTATGAGACTCATCCATCACTGCGTCTGCGGGCTCCTGTGAATCAGGTGTTCAGCACTTTGCAGAGTATTTACACCGTAAATCAAAGGAGCACTGAAACCAACAGAAACCGACAAATCCTTATAGGCCATTAAAAATAATTACGTAACTTATATTAGTGCAATATTTGATCTCATCCCTCCGGGCTACAAGTTGAAAACCTAATTAAAATCAAGCAGACTGCAGATAATTACCTGGTTGATTATAGCCGCTCATATATTCTGGTTATACTAAGTTCCTGCGTGTTACTGCGTCTATACGTTTGTTTAAGATCCTTTTTTTTCAGGCCTAAAGTTTAATTAGCACTTACATTTCTTTCTGATCTCTGTCTTATAACTTCTGATGGATTATATATTTTTAGACTCATATAAACTGATATTAGTGTGATGATTTAAAGGGATGATTTAAGGGTCCCAGCTGATATTAAGAGCGTTTCAGTAATCGACATTAATCTGAAAACTAATTCTAAACCCTTCAAATGGACCTAAGACCATCTAATATATACACACATTTAAAATAAATAATCTTGTTCTCTAGAAATTAAACTTTTGTCCTCACAAAGATAGCAATACAAGAGTGAACACACAAACATAATGCTGCACTGCACTTGTGAGGACACTATGGACTTAAAAGTACAATATGTAACATTCCCGCACATGTCGTAGATGTCTAAAACTACCGTTTCTGTGTTTGTGTATATGTTTTTTTATTTTGTGATCTTAAATTATCTCTATTTTTTCCAAAAAATGTTTAAAAAAAAATCTTTAATTTTTCAATAGTGCACTTTATTTGGTCTCCTTTTTTCATTTTCCAGGGTGACACAAGTCAGGAAGTAAAGAAGACGTAACTTTAAAACTTTATTTTGAAATCAGGCAGGACTGCAGCCATTTGAACTTTGCACACACGAGGCCACAAACACCAGCAAGCTGAACCTTCATTACGTGTGATGTCTCCCCGAGATAAGACTTTTTTTTTTTTAACATGCATTAAAGGCTAAAGGGTGCACGTCAATTACATGTATTAATATTGTAAACTGTCAAAAGGTCTCATCTGAAAAACTGCTCGACAATCCAGACGTGCTCATATCGTTATGTCCTCAGGCCAGAAATAACAAATCAGCGTCTTTGAAGAGTCGAAAACTTGGTTTTGTGGTTAATTAAGATGTCTGGAGAAAAAGCAGGCATTTGCTTTTTATCTTCTAATCAAGGCGTTTCTTAACTTGCCACAAGGATCGGCGTGCTAAGAACAGGTTTATTAGTCTGAGAGAAGCAGTTTAGTGCAGGAGAAAAATCTATTAATACTCCAGTAAAGGGACATTTTATACCTGAGGAAAATAATATGAGGAATATTCTGTCACGTAGTTACACCATGTGAAGGTTTAGGGTCCTGTTAACTTGTTGGTTTGATTAAAACTGACCAGATTTCTGAGAGCAGCTGTCTGACTCGATGAGACAAACTTCAAATTGAAACAAATTCAGTGAAGTTAAACAGTTCAGACTGCAGAAACTGTAGTTTTTCATATCAGCGTTAACTTGAGCTCTGCTGAGATTTTTCACACATCTGACCGTCTTTCTGGATAAAAACGTCAGTCAGTCAGCCATCGAAGTAAGAAGTTACAAATAAATTAACATGCTTGGTTATTTTTTCAAACTTACTTAAAAGCTTCTTTGCTTTGTTTCTTGTGTTGCTTAGAAATAATTCCTCAATGATTCAGTATTTATTCTCAGTTGTTGTGAGTCTCAACTTTAAGAAAAAGACAATTTAACTTCACTTTGTCACTGATTTAAACTCCCTGGATGGATTCATCTCTTCTATCTGGATAAAATTATTAATATTCATGCGTTTCTACCTGTTAACAGGCTTAGTGATGCATAAATAACAACAGCTGCCTCTGTATGACTGAAACATATGGAGCCAATGTGTTTAATTAACTAATACTGTCTGATAAAACAACATGTTTGGTATATTCGAAAAGGTTTGTGTTCATTGGCTGCACAGCAATACTGCCCTATTAAGAAGTATTTATATTAAGAAAAAAATTCACTAATAAACTTGACATATCAGCATAGAAACCCCCCCCACCATGGAGCTCTGAGGCGGTTTGGTTGAGTAAATGCTGAATGATGCACAGAAACCAGGACACAAAGTCAAGATGCTCACATGTTTGCATGTCGTGGCATCAGATTTGATGCAGAAGTGTCAAAATGTTTAGTTTTTTGGAACTAAATCAGCTGTAAATCAGTGCAAAATGCAAAATGCAAAATAAACATTGATATCTGAAGAGTGGAGTGTGGTGATGCTGATTACACAGCACACACACACACGGTCACACACAGTCACACACACACACACACACACACACACTCAAGCTTCATTTGTGGAGACACACTGCCACCTTCAGCTGCCAGCAGGCCGCTCCAGTCAAAATATTTAGAGTTTTTATGTGCAATTATAAAACTCGCCACACGATGGAGGCAGCTGACCGCTCAGTGTGGAGGTACAGGCCCAGAAGCGTCCACAGGAGGGCGCTAAACACCACTCAGTGTGGAGCCTGTGGATGAAGCTGCCAAAGAGCCATCAGACGTTTGGATGTTTTCACTCAGACGTCTGTAACGAGAGTGTGGTTTCAGCCTGACAGCTCCTGGAGAGTCTTTGAAGAAGTTCAAACTATGATTTCTGACAACATCTCAGCTTTTTCCAGACCAGGAATTCCAGAGAAAAACGTATAATAGTGCAGATAACCGGCTATATGGTTTAGAAAGAAAATCAGAAAGTTCATGTAAATGTTTCTCTGACCAAAGTCTGTCTGCTTTTACTAAAAAAAAAAAAAAGAAAACCCACCGGTGTTGCATTTCTTCTTTCCGGAGAGGAACTTTCTAATAAAGCGGAGTCGGGCCCCCTCTGAGCCGTGCTGTGATTACTGTGGTCGGTATCGACACATTATCTGCAAACACTTCCCTGTTTTTCAGCATCTGATCGACTGAGGGTTTTTTTTTTTTCCCTCCAATGCAGCTTTTCCGCTGAGATCCAGGCCGCAGAGTAATTGTCCGCGCAGCACCAGGAGTCACTCTGTCTGACTGTAATTCTATAATATCGGGGTTGGCTATGACAATAATCCCCGGGGCTCATCGTGCGTCGCCAAAGCTTTTCACAAACTCACATGTATGTGTGAGAATGTGAGATTGCAGGAAGAAAAAAAATTAAAAAGGGGGGGGAAGACTCTTTGACTCTGAAGCTCCTGTCAACTGACTTTTTTTTTTTTTTTTTTTTGGTGAGAATTTGACAGTTTGAGTTTGTGAAATGTGACTTTTGGTTTCTGCTGTCAAAGTAAAAGCACCAGAAGACTTGAAAGGATGATGGAGGTTGGATCATTAACTTGTTCCCAGTGTGAGCGACGGATATATTGTTCTCTGCCACTTTGTTCAGAGTTATTTAACCAGTGTGTTTGTGCATGTGTGACATGATTGGATAAGGATTCTGGGAAATGTTTCTGCACGTGAATCAAGTTTAAAAAGTGATAAAGTAGCTTCAGTGGGGGACGGGGGTTGGAAACCATGTGAAGATATGCTTGTGAGGTCACTTGATTTTCAAAATAAAAGAGGCTGGCTGGAGGTGATGCTTCTCTGGCTTTTGATCAGCAGTTGTGAGCATGTTGTGCAGAAAATGTGGAGGAGAAATCTGTAACAAAGTGCCAAAAATTTATGTTTTGAACATTCAAAATCGAACTAGTTAACGACAGAATGTGAAGAAGTTGCAGCTCTGCAGCGATATCGACTGAAGTTAGCATGCTAGCCACCTCGTGTTGAGATTATTTGCCTT
Organism: Acanthurus lineatus; assembly: GCA_029814665.1. NCBI lineage: Eukaryota > Metazoa > Chordata > Actinopteri > Acanthuriformes > Acanthuridae > Acanthurus > Acanthurus lineatus. Next base: position 3,010,567 of record JAPZDV010000007.1, on the reverse strand, counting down.
GTGGTCCCGTCGCACTCAAACCTGACAGCAACAAGAGAAAACCAGACTCACTTTAATCATCTTAATGTGTGTTTCCACTGTTTAAACAATGACCAGCTCATGTTTGGTCAGAATAAACCTTTATTCATTGAGTTTGATGTAGAAATCCCAGCTGATGATCCTCCTTCTTCATGCCTCTCCAGGTCCTAATCTCTTCATAATCCCAGGGGTCGTTTTTACAGATTGCACCTTAAAAATGCTCAATCTGTGTTTTAAGAGCACTGACCTGATGGCAAAATCCCTAAAAAAACTGCATGAGGCCACATTTAGGATGATAAAATGTAAATACAGTACGAGGACTATTATTTTTCTAAAAAGCAATTAGGCTTATGTATCCAGCTGAGATATAATGTTTGAGACATTGTGCTTAAAATTAGATGTTTTGCCATTCTGTGGGAAAAGAAGCGGATTAGTATAATGTGATGTCTGACTGATGTAGAAAACGGGTTTCATTCTGTTTTCTGATGCCATTTTTCAGTGGCGACTGCACAATGTTTCATTTAGTGACATTCAATGTATTGCTTTTGTTAATATGGATGATGCACAGTGAATATCAGCTGTTCACATATGAAATATTGAGATTAGGTTCCTGAAAAAAAGCCTGAATAATGAGTAAAAAGCTCTGTTTATCAGGACAAACTGAGAGTTTGAAACAATTTACTATTAATTTAAAACATTTAGTTTAAAAAGTATGTTTTTATATGTGTTTTTATTGAATTTTGCTTGTATATGTTTGGCAAAAATGTAGATTTTTACAGTGGTTTGTGTCCAGTAACAGTGGAAAGGGGTAAAAAAAATGGCATGACAGAGATAAAACCATGCAAACAAACACAAACACAAACAGTCCTGAAGCCGTAACAGGATGCTGTCATCAGAACAGAAACAGCAGGCGGGAAGCAAACTGTGAGCCTTTTCTCCGCTCAGCCGGTCAAAAAATCCTGCCTGTTTAAAGCATTTCATTGAAAATCTGTGAAGAAACGCTCCAAGACGAGTGGAATGCATAAATAGTTGGAGTCTTTCATGTGGATTTCATGTACTGTGTGTATGTTATGGAGAAAACATGCAGGCAGAGCTCTCACTCAGCCTCCCGTCCAAACCGGGCTTCTCACATCAAATATGTTTTTCAATTTGACTTTTTCTCAAAAAGAAAAGGTCATTTTAGAAAAAATATAAAGACAAGAACACATCAAAAACATTTAAAGCGATGGTGTTCGTATGGTTTTTGTCGTGAGGGCGCGTAATTACAGACAACAGGAGACAAGAGAAAGACAATAACAGGCAAAACAACACAACTTCAGACTGTTTTCTCGTGTATTTCTGGTTGCACACACAGATGCTAGAGATTATACTTTTTTCAGCTGTCGACAGAAGGATAAATCATAAAACATGGAACAAAAAAAAAAATCACAAATAAATAAAAGCGAGATGAAAAACAAGCGAGAGACAGGAAGCAAAAAAAAACACCTTCAAGTGTTTTAATCAGTTCAAACCTCCTGAAACAAAAATAAATGCCACATAAGCAGCAGTGTGATGACACGGTGTGTTTAGAGTAACTGATTACTTACTGATTACACACTGACACGAGGTTTTAAATGTCAAAACAGGGAAAACATGACGCACCGTCCGGGAATCACAGACCTCGTCCAGAAAAACGTCTGTTTGCTGCTTCTGTCTTTGTGTTTTTAGCCGCTTATTATCTTCATCATGGACTTCCTTTATGTCCCAGAGATGCTTATAGGAACGGGGATTTCCAGGCTTAGGACGAAGGCTGAGCCCCCCCCCCCTCCTTTAATCATATAGGCAGTTAAAGGAGCATTTCACTTATTTCCTTTTGTCTCCATGTTGGTCGAGATGTCTCGGTCAGACTTCAGCCCTTTCTTTTTTCTTTCCAGGTAAATGTAGATCAAATGTCTCGAAGCCAGATGGAGTTTTTCTTGCTGTTGCTCCGTCTGTGATTTCATCAGCAGGTGCAGCATTTGGAGGAATAAATAGAGTTCCCCCCCCCCCAAAAAAATAGAGTTGTGACAGGTGCAGCGGTGAACGAGGCAGGTATTCCCTGTGATGACAAATGAGTTTGACCAGCTTTGATCGCTCGTTCAAAAGGACTGAAATGACCCGTTCGGCACCGAAGCACAAAGCGGTGTGATGTTCTTTTACTGCAGCAGAAACCGACGCATCGTTTGCACCAACAAAGTGTTTCATTTTGAGCTTTTATTTTTATTTTCAGGACTCATTTTTATTCTCCAACAGTCAATAAACACCGTCCTCTTTTATCATTATGATGGTTTTTCCCAAAAGTTTTTCACAGATCTGCTGTACAAGTTGGCCTCAGTGTCTCTTTGCTGCAGTATGAGAGGTAATAAGTAATCAAAGAACAGAGTTAATGCCATTAAATATGAACCCAGTGATCTTTTTTTTGAGAGGAAGGGAGCCGAACTAAACAAACAACAACAACAGTCAGCAACACTTTTGGAAACTTTAACTTGATATAATGCAAATATTGTCACTCTGAATGTGTGTGAGTGTGTTTTTTATTCATCTCTGAATGCTTCCACTGTGAACAATCAATAAAATCCTCATGTACATAAACAGGTAAACTTGTTAAGCTTCACTGTTTCACCGCGGCTGGAGGCCGAGCTGCAGATCCGTGCATGCAAAGAGCCGTTTGTTCCTGTTTCTGGGACAGTCGGGTCCATTCAGCCGACGCACACATCTCCACCCGTTTACCTCCAGTCTATTTCTGTGACTTATTTACGCCGACGCGTCAGGCCCCGTGAATCCACCCGTGTTTGGCCGGGGTGGGATAATTTACACAGGAAGTAAACATTTGCACTTATGTGTCGTGTGCCTTTTTTTTTTTTTTTTTTAGTTTTTATTTTAAGGAGCAAACACACACATGCAGGGACACAACATGCGAACGCAGCAGCAGCAGATAAGAACATGTATGTTCACACAGACGGCTTTCATGGCAGGACGTAATGACACAGTGCTGCTTTTGAGAGTCCTGCGGGCGGGGGGGGGGGGCCGCGTACAGGAGATGTTATTACTCTATATGTTTATAACGCTGCCATGGAAAAATAAGAAGCCGAGCCACAGGCATTTCCTCAGTTCCTCTGCGTGGGAGGGAGGCAGCGAGCGTTCAGACGAGGGCTGAGCACATGTCACACTTCATCATTTTCAAAAAACAGGCATCCTAATTTCTTTTTTCTCTCTTTTTTCTTGCGTTCATCCCATCACAAACTCCCTTTCAACGCCCGGCTCATGTTTCTTTCACCCAACCCAACTATTTGTTAGTGGCATTGTCCGGATTAATGCAGCACTGACCTCTGCAACTGTCTTATTTACTCATGATGCTGGTGTGGTGTAACGTTAGAGACGTGGGAATTCAGTCCAACTTAAATATTTGAAGGAGAATATTTGATGTATACATTGTTTGGTTTGACCCTCACGCTGCTTACTGCTGCTTATTTTCACGACCACCAAGGAGTTTGAGTTTATTTCATCGCTGTTGTGTCTTAAACTGAGTTTAAGTTTCAGCTTTCTTTAACGTCTGTAGTGAAAGTACAAGATCTGATGCTGCAACATCATTGATTTTCAGAATCAGGGATCATTTTTTTCTTATTCAGCCTCCTTCCTGCTCACAGACTTGTTGTCATAGTCAAGTATTCAAGACAAAAGTCGGTTATTTACCTTGAAGTTGTCAGTATGTTCAAACAAAGCACAGAATCCACTTTTATTGCTAAAAAATTATAATGTTTTGTTTTTTAACAGTATTTTTTGATTTATTAAGTGTATGAAAAAACATATCCAGATTCCTGTTGTGAAAAAAATCTTTGACTCTTTCATAAATTTTGAATTTTTATCTAATTTTTAGATTTCTTTTCTGGAAAAATTGTGCATAATGAGTGCATGTTCAATAAGGCAGCAAAAATTTTGCAATATTTTAACATAAAATTGTAGAAAACCAGTACTGATAAAAATAATCACCTCACTGAAAACGACTGACTGGTTAAGTTTCACAGTCTTTTGCATTTGTTTTGCTCTTCTCACATGTAGTTTCTCTGCTTAAACGTGCACAAACTTCAGACAGCATCCAACGAACACATGATGTAACTAACCGCCGTCCATCTGTTGACATCTGCAGATGAGGCTCTGATTTACAGTCAAACATCAGGTTTTTCTTGCTAATGACACAAAAACAGCATGAGACGGACGTGTTGAATGTGATCTGGCTGCATTGTTCTGTAGAGATGAGCTGTGTTTCCATACAGTACGGTAATGGGCTTCACTCAGAGCCGGTTTGCCGGGTCTCATTAGGGAAAAGGAAGCTTCTGTCGTGCAGCCGGTATAATTACATTCCTCCATTCACTTAGTGACGGCGAGCAGGAGTCATGGTGAGCAGAGACGTCGTAGTCAGGTGTGTGTTAACTGAGCGATGGAGACAGTAACACAACACACAACACAAGCACCGCTGCTCTCCATCGCCCTGAACACACACAACACATTTGTGATTCTGAGGCTGAACGCCGGATGATTAATGATCTCTCAGCTAGCTTTCATTCATTTTCCCATCATATCTCTATTAAACAGAAGCTTCAAGGACACGGCAGAGCGAAGAGAGCCATACTTATTGCGTTGCTGCACAAGAGTCAATCCAAACGATCATGTCAAGCTATAACGCGCACGGTGAATAAAAGCTGAAATCATGTCACATGTGATTATTTTCAGGCGCACAGCCGTCCCCTGCACGCCTCTGCTGCTCTGAAACCAGCTCACTGCTCGCGATTCAAAGGATAATTAGGCCTCAGAGCCTGGCGGTGACTGTTTGGTCTCACTCTGCTCGCCTTTGGAGAGAATGCTCTTTTTCTTTTTCTTTTTCTTTTTTTTTTTTGGGATGCTGCAGCTCGTACATATCCCTTAAAAAAAAAAAAAAAGAAAAGGCAGAACTGTAGCTGCTCGTGCCTCTGATGTGCCATCCAACTTTAAAATACAGCTTTGCGAGCTCAGTCTTCTTCAAAGCCTTCTTTTCTTTTTTCTTTTTCTTTTTTTTTCCACCACCACTCCTTTGGCTCTTTTTTTTTTTTTTTTTTATGCCCCCTTCTGCCAGCTCCAACTCGGCTCCTGCCTGCTGCCTCCACATGATGAGTGGAAGCGAGTGAAGAAGTCGAGTGAGAAGCCTTAAAGGAACTGCAGCTAATTCATAAAACAAGCTGCTATCTTATAAAGCAAAGAAGAAAAGGGAAAAAAAAAGGGGGGGGGGGGAGTAACAGCAGCATGAAAAGCACCAAGAATCCACCACAAAATGGGACATGAAGCTGCTGATGTTTTGTGCATTGATCACCGCTCTGTTTAGGATTCGTCGGCTGTAATCAGGGCGAAGAAAAGAAAACCCTCCTTTCATTCTCTGTGACTTCGAGGCCTTAATGGCTTTTTTTTTAGTAACGACTTTTTGTGTCTTTAACGGCACAAACATCATTAACCCGCAGCCATTGTTATTCTAATTCTCTGTGTGTGTGTGTGTCAGCGGCCTCGGAGGCAGGACCCTCGTCTCCTCAAAACAGTTTCTTCATTGTGCGATTGGAGGGGGGGGGGGGTGGAGGCTGTTGGAGGTGACTTGCTTCGGCCGCCGCTGCTGCTGCCACCTGAGCGAGCTGAGCTGAGCATCAGCGTCCAGAAAACTTTACATTTAGGGTGGTCCAACCTGCCAAAACCCACGTCCTCCTGGCTCCTCTCCTCTTTATGTGGTCCCTAACTCACCCACCTCTGCCTCCCCCACCCCACCCTTCTCCATACACAACCCCTCTGACAAAAAGCCCCTCACACCACCAACAAAGTTTCACTGGATCCCATTTGTTGACTTATCTGGCACGGCAGCAGCTCGCCCTTTTGAGTGAAAAAAACATCTTTAAATACTGTTTGTTGGGTTTGCTATTCAGCGGGGGGGGGGCAACCCCCACCCCCAACCCAACAGACAAACAGGAAGAGCCTCTGCCATCTCCTCCATCTCCTCCCTGACGCGAGCAGGTGCAGAGACGAGGCTCAATGACATCTTTGTACCAAAACAAGAAGAAGTTTTGGTGTGACAGCACTCCTGGCTGGGCCCTGAATGCACCACCTCCCCTCCATCCGTCTGTCTTTGAGCGGGGGGGGGGCTTGAACGTGAGACGTTAGCGGCAACAGACTGCGGTGGGGGGAAACCATATATCCTGGAGTGACACAGACACCAAAGGTGGTTGGTTTCTGCTTGTCAGGCTGCTTTTCTCTCCGGCGTCTTTTACCGACGGTGGTGAATCACGTTGGCCCGGTGTTGCCTTCAGCAAAACTCACAACGGCAAGTTTTTTTTAACCATCAACCATTTCAAAAGTCCTGGGATCTCCATGGAGAAGCATCTCTGAGACCATCAGTCAGGGACGCTGAGAGTTAAAGTGACGTTCTGATGATGATCATGTTCAGAACCTGTTTATCAAGATGTTGTTGTTCAATAATAATCAATCTTTTTTTATTCATCGAATTCACCTGGAATCACAGGTGCTGGTGGAACATGTGCTGCTGGGTGTTCGCATGCTGGAATGACAAAAAAAAAGTGATTTCCTGCTTTGGCTGGCAGCTTTTTTGGGACATCATCCCAGTTTTAAATCCACCAGGACTCAAGTTTGTATACTCAATCAGACGTGACAGTTCTGCTGCCTGCTGGTCCACGATGTGATCCCCTCTCGCTTTGCAAAGATCTCAAACTTCAACCCTGACAGCTGAAAATGTGTTTTCTTTTCTTCATTCGACATTTAGAGATGATGGTGGGACTACAACTTAAATATGAGGATGAATTACACAGTTTTGTAATTAGAAAAAAGCCTTCCTGTTACAGGTGATTGATAAGTTTGTGGCTTAAAGAAGAAGGATGTGAGCTTGAGAGCTCTTCAGCTGCAATAATTCCCATCCTGTATTTGCACCTGAATGCCTCTGAGCTCCTTTTACATGTCACCAGCTGCACCACCTTAAACTTTCACCGTTGAAGTCCACCAGCATTTGGACTGTGGAAGGGAAGAGAAAACCCTCATTTGTGAGCAAGAGAGAGAGAGATCGAGAGAAATTGCATTTGGATTTTTCAGAGGAAAAGATGCTGCAGTCGACGTCTGCGACGGCGCAGATCAAAGCACGACACCAGCATCTTAATTCAAGTGTTTGCCACCTGATGCAGGCAGACTGGTCAAAGTGACTGTCCAGTTTAAAACCGGTGAAATATTTCAGAGACAAGTCAAAAAAATCACTTTAGGTTTCCCCTTGAATGCTTGTTTTTAAAGACTGAGTCCAAATTTTGGACTTTGTCTCATTATTTTAAGTCTTAATTCCTTTAAAATGGGACAGTTGTTGGTAACTGATGCCATAATAAAGCCATTATTGACTTAACGGATCAAATTCTGACATCACGGCAGCAGGTGGAGGAGGTGGTGCTGAAAAACCGAAGAGCTGGGTGGTAAAAAAAAACTGAATTTGACTTGTTTCCGTGCAGAAAGAAATGAAAACAAATGCAAACGTCCAAACAATGGCCTTTTTGTGTCAGCGTCCACTCTGCAGGCTGCATAATGTCAATACGCCTCTCTATCAGTGCCACTACGTGACATTGCTGCACATTTGTTATGCACGGTGATTATTTCTGAGCTGATTCTGAGCCTAATGATCAGCCACGATAAGCCGTCTCCTCTGACTCCCAAACCGGGGGGAGTATGAGCTTTTATTGTTTCTGGCTCCGGTCCCGCAGCCTGAGCCCCCGCAGCCCACTCTGGATTTCATGGAGCTCTCGGGCACTGACCTCGGGAACAATGTGGGGTGCTGTGCTGGTTCTGGGGACCAGGCGAGCCCAACTGCCCCCACCTGCTAGCAGCTTTACTGGGCTGGCCGAGGGCCCCCGAGGCCTGTTCCTACACTGCAAAAAACATCATCAGATTTCATTTCAGTTCACATCCGTTTTTAGTCGAATCATCCATTCAGATCAACGAGTCAAAAGGAGCCTGAACTCTTAAAATGTTAAAAATCAACTTCTTGTTTTGACATTTTAACACGGTGTCGTCTCTCTGTGGCTTTTATTTGGTTTAATTTGGTTGATATTTTAGGAGAAATTCCACAACTTATCCACCAATGTGCTTGAGCGCTCGAGCAGGTCTTCATTGAAACTTGTCAGACCGAGACGAGGAGAGGAACATTTGTAATTGGTTTTTACGAGGTGAGTAGTTCTACTAGTTGAAAATAATTTTAAAAGTTTGTGGAAACTGATTTATGCTGCAGATGCCGTAGTTTTTTTTAGCTTTTTGTCTTGAAGAAACTGAGAATTTAAAGGTTAAATAAGATTAAGAATGTGTGTTTTTTCTGCAGGGCAGGCCTGTCCGATCCTTCGTCCAGCTGGAGGAGGAGGAGGAGCCTCGGAGAGAGGATGTGTGAGGTGGTGATGATGTGATGATCCTTCACTCAGCTGTCAGTCCACACACACACACACACACACACACACACACACAGGCAGATATGCACTTCAATGGCCACTTTTGACCTTCAACAGGACCTGTTGACCTTATTAAAATATAATATTTCCCTGGATTCTGATGAACCGGGGTGATAAAGATCAGCTGTATCCGCCTGTCATGGGTGATTATACTTTCTATTTTAAAATCTGGAAATTACAAGTAAAATGTAAACATCCTGCTCTTTTTCTGCTCAGATGGATTTTACGCACTGAACATAAAATGTTAAATATATTTTAAAAATGTTCTCAAGAGAAAAGAAAAGAAAAAGCAGTATTAAGTAAACAAAGAGCAAAACTTGTAATAAATGGTTCTTAAAAACACAAGTTTTACCACATTTATCTGTTCATGGGAAGTCTTAATTAAGATACTTTACTTGTCAATGAAATTGCGAAAATTTCCACCAAATGTGGCAATTAAGTAATAAAATACAAATTTCAGAGATGAAACAAACCTTTTTGAAGTGAACCTCACTGAGTTCAACACCAATATCACACATGACATCATAACAACACTTTGATATTTTCATTCCACTCTGTGTGTGTGTGTGTGTGTGTGTGTGTGTGCTTATTAAGGAACAAGACTAGATATGTATTGACCCCTGCGTAATTTCATAAAGAATTTAACATGATTGCTCTGAAAATGCCATAAAAGCCACAGCGAAGTACTGAAGGAGTTTTCAAAACTTGACAAAGATTAAATATGTTTTTTTTCTATTTTAGATTCAAAGTAAACTATTGATGGAAAAATAAAAAATAAGGCCTAATTCACAGAGTGTAGATAACCTTTTTTTCATATGCATTCCACTTTTTTTTTTTTTAGACAGGCTGTAAAAATGACCAACAATAATAGAAACAAATAAGAATTCCTATAAGAGAAAATCAAAAATAGTGCATAGGTGTAATTAGTCTGTTAATTTTAACTCAAAGAACACAATTTATGTAATTAAGGCCCAGATAAAAAAAATAAACTGTGTTGCTACTATCACATTCTCATAGTGCTGTGCTGGATTTTTTTCATTCATATGTGACAGTCATCAAAAACACAAACAACTTTTTTATGGTTGAGCAGAGTTTATTCATATAGTTCAAACATGAATAACTTCCACGTGAATTGACTCAAAAAATGACAACATGGCTGCTTTATTGTTGCTGTTTCTTCTCCATCTAGTCCGATTCCTCTTAGGTTTTTTTTGTGAGGACTCAATAGGTCGAGAAAAAATTAATTAAGTCTCCAACCTGAAAAAAGACAAACAAGTGTCAGGCTGAAGGTCAGTGAAATGCTGCTAAATCATTTGTGAGTAAATTTTCATTTATGTAAGCGAAAGTTGTTTCAAGAAGTTATTTAAATGCACATGTGGGCTGTGAAAACTAAAATGAATGAACTCATCAGCAGACAACTTGCCCTATTTGCAATGGATATTTAACGAAAGAATATAAAAAAAACCCCTTAAGATCGTGATTTTTTTTCAAACTTTTTTGACACATTTTATTATCAGGCTTATCTGCATTTGTGCTGATTCATTCTTGCTTCTGGCATAAATGAGACTGAAAGACTTTCTTCTTCATTAAAACAACATGTAGCGGTGGATCAGTTCAGCTGTAAATCGGATTGGCTGCTCTGTAGTGATGTGTCGGTCGCGAACGATCCAGCTCTTAAAGCCGGATCTTTAAAGTGAACGACTTGAGCCGGCTCCTGATTGGGAGCCAATTTGGTTTTTTTTCTCCTCTTTTCTCTGTTAAAGCCACATGTGATTGGTCAAGATGTGTGGTAGAGTCTGTGTGTCCACACTGAACAGAAGGGGGAGGGGAG
>JAPZDV010000007.1:2972629-2991265 GCA_029814665.1 Acanthurus lineatus | reverse complement strand
CCTCCTTTTTTCGTGTCTTTTTAAAGTATTGACTGGTGGCGATGCGAACACAGCGTGATCCTCGGTCTGATGCGCTGAACGGGGGGGGGGTTGTTGCAAGTGTTCTGTTTAGTCAGTGATTTGCAGTGTTTCCTGTTTTTACTGCCTCTTAGAGGAAGAAACCACTCCGAACCTCTGAGAGTGATGCATGATGGGGAACTTGTCGTGGCGCCCGGCTGAGCGACATTCACACACTGCGAGCAGGAACGACTTGTTTCCTTTCATCGCCGTGGACACAAAAACATGAGAGGCTTTTTTTTCTGTTTAAATAAAGACACACCAAGACACGTTAGTGACTCCAAGTCACACAGAGAACAAGAGAAAAACATACAGATCATGTTTTCTTGTTGAGCAATGAAACAATGGTGTTGATCAATGAGAACATCCCACAGTCAGTACTTTTTTATTTAACAAATTTATTTGATTAGCACACTTTAAACTATTGTTGTCACTTTTTTATTAATATTTCCGTAAATTTACTTTATTTTAAAACCTAAAATGGATAAACTTGTTGAAGAAATACTCAGAGTTACTTGTAACTTGGAAAACAATGATTTTATCCCACCCGTTTTAATTATTGATCTACAATCCTGATTCCTTTGTAAAACTTTGTAAAACTTTCTTAAAAAAACATGATAATTTGCTAAAAGTTTTCATCACATACTTGTAAGAAAACAGTGTAAAGACAATAATGGACATTGGATTTCGTCACTTAATGATTTTTGATTTGAATATCATCTTATTCTGACTTCGATGGCGGCAGTTTATTTATTTATTAGTCCCTGACAACTTTGGGAGATTTTAAAAAAGAACTTAGAAGTCTTGATGTTCTTACATGTACGTGTTTTAACTAGGAATTATCTTAATCTGTTGTAGGATTCTCATCGGCTGTTTATTTTATTATCTCCCTGTCTTTTTCTTGTTTTGTTTCTAGTGTATTTCTGCTTTGCTGCCTAATGTAATCTCACCATCATTGAAAATGAGGGCCACCCCTCAATGTATTCCTGAGAAATAAATAAAGGTTGAATGAATGAATTTAAAACAAGTTGGAACAGAAGCAAAACATGATGGAGAAAGTTGTGGGATATTGCAAAAAAACAAAAAAAAACAAAAAAAAGTTTTTTCTCACCTCACCTGTAACCAGGTTCACTTGTAACAGATGAGAGTATCATGATGGGTCATAAGAAAGGATGGAGCGAGGTCAAAGCTGGAGTAATGTAACCACTGTAATCATGTAAAATACTGACCAATCACTGCCCCAAGGTCTGTTTGGAAACATCCAATCAGATACCCTCCCGCCTCCCTGCTCCCTGCCATCATCCAACACGTTATTTCTAAAACAAAAATGTGCAACATGAGCTCAGAGACACTTAAGAAAATGTTTGAAGTCGACACCCGTCATGAAGAAACGAGTGTAATTGCTTCCCAACTTTTTTGGAAATAGTGTGTTTCATAAAAAGTCTCGTTAACTAATAATTATTGTTTCCACTAAACTTCCGATACGAAGCAGCACACACATTTTTGGAGTCACAATTCAATTATTATTCTTAGTTTGATCAGAAAAATAACATCAGTGTCAGAGGAAATGTCCTGCAGGTTTTTAGGTGAATGAAATCGACATCCTGGCGTCTTGGATATGAGACCGAACTCCGGAACAATCCTCCTCCTGTAGCCACATTCAGCCGCCGGCAGACCGTAAATCACGCCGGCTGTGTTGGCAGAAGTCGTGGATCATCGCACAATGGTTAATTAAAGGCAGATCAATCCCAGTGTCACCGGTTCTTTCTCAACACTGCAGAAGTCCCACAGTACCTTCATCCCAGTGAGCGATGAGGAGGAGGAGGACGAGGAGGAGGAGGAGGAGGCCTGTGATGTTTGCTCAGGGCGAGAAAAGAGGCTGCCACTCATATTTGTACAGAGGACAAAGCCTCGCAGGCTCTCTGGCACCATATGAAAGATGTGTTTTCACAGCGCGTACAGCAAATACAACTGTTCCCTTTTCTTTTCTTTCTTTCTTTCTTTCTTTTTTTTTTAAAAAAACTCTTTTCCAAAGGCCGTCGCCAAATTTCAGGGAAAATTAGTTTTGTGCCAGTTGCCATGGTGACCGGAGGATGATCAGGGGGCAGTCGACCGGGGGGCAAAGTTCACATCTGAGGTGACACGCTGTGTGTTAATACACTGATACTAAACCAGTAACAAGTGAAGGCGGAAAAAATGGACATTTTTCTGTCAAATGACGAAAATAAACGAGCAGAATTTTTTTTTCTCTTCGGACAAAATAACTTCTAACAACAAAGCGTGGACACGCACATCCAAAAAAAAAATTTTTAAGGCTGGTGCTGAACCAAAGAAGATTTTACAGCCTGATAAGTCCAAATACAGTCGTTTCCTTAATGTGCATTTATTTAACGCGTCCACAAAGGCGACGTTTCGCTCTTTTACAGATTCAGAAAACTTTATTCATCGCATACATGCATTCAGTTTACAGCTCCCAGTTCACACAAAGCAAATAAATATGATTTATTGGCCATACGACTCAATGCTCAGCTGTCAGTAAATCAGGTGAGGTGTTCATGGCTCATATGCAAAAATAAGTTAAAAATAAAAATAATTATAGACAAACAGACGTGTAAAAAAATCCCCATGTTTTTAAAACGTACTCTCTGCAGGGTCATGTGTTGGTGAGAGTAGGCTTATTAACATATATGAACAAAAATGATCAAAAAATTAACAAAAAATATCTCTTTTAAGTGACTTTCCCTTAATATACAATATATAGTATATAAGACAGTGAAGCTTCTTTCAGCAGACAGAAGCTCAGATTGATTTTCTCTGCAGGAATCGACTCCGTCTGTCTCCTGCATGGAAACAGCAAAGATTTCTTACAGTGGAATTAAATTTGGTAACAGGAGAAATATTTTTATTAGGGCCTGAATCGTAATCCACTGTACTTGGTGTCTAAACCAGGAGCAAAACTCTTTTTTTTTCCAGACGTCCAGCTCACATGGACAGACATGACGGCAGCAAACACACACACACACACACACACACACATATCGCAAAGTGAGACTTCAGCAACTGTTAAAACAACAGCTTCTTATCCGTGTGAGCTGGCTCGCCTCTTCCATTCCTCTGGCTGCTTTTTTTTTTCTGGCCAAGATTTTTTTTCTGAGAGGAGATGTGTAGAGAAAAGAGAAAAACGCCGGCCTCTGTAGAGTTGTCATCTTTGAAGCTTGACATGCCAGCGAGTTCCAGCAGCATGGGATGATGGGGGGAAGTGAAGAGGGGTCCTCGGTCCCCCGTGTAGACTTCCTGCTCCGGGCCGGTCGCCCAAGACGCCTCATAACAGAACGTACCAACGCACGCAGGAACTGATGTGACCCTGAACGCAGCACTGACCTCCCTCTGCGGCCGCTGTGGCCTCAGTCAGTTATGAATGTTTCTCTAGTTTTTCTTGATGTGACGCGTGTGCTGACTCACATGACCCTGTGCTGACACACACACGCTTGTTCTCATATGTGACATACATGTGTGTTTTTGTGTGTGTGCATACTCACATTTTGCATGTTTGTGATTGTGTGATTTCCTGCACTTGTGTGCTTGCTGTTCATAGATGTGTTTATTTAAATGTATAAATCAAAGCATCATGTCGATTCCAGAAAATATATTTCAAAAAAACTTTGAAAAACACATTTTTATCATCCTTTTAAATTTTTTTTTGTATGTTTGGTTCCATAAACTCACAATTTCTTACAAGAAATGACCAAATTGCCACTGAAGAGGAAACTATTCCAACCTGTTTCCAGTTCATTGATGATCAGATGATGAACTCAGTGTCTCTTCTAACAAACTTTGACTCATGGTCCATTTTTCCAGCCAGTATTAAACAAAGTGTCTTTGGTTTGGACACTGACTGCTATTTTCATGTGTCAACAACATATGGGGGCTTTGAGGTGGCAACTTATGATGAAAACACTGTCATGTTTTGGTAAAATAACTCAATATGTCTTTATAACTAGAAAAATGTCTTTTTTTAACTAGAAAAGTTGATATTGTCTAATACTTAAATGCTGCTTTAACAAGATAAACACACTAATATTATACATTTTGTAGTAAAAACAAGAAAAATATCGTGTTATGACTCGATCTGGTCGAACAGTATTTTGTGAAATGAAATTAAAAAGGCTCATCATTTCACGAAAAAAAAACAAATGATGTAAACTGAGTTGGAAGAAAAATTTTGCTTTTAAGAAAAATGTATTAATAAGCCAAGTTACCAATCAAATAAAAGAAAGATTAAAGTAAATTCTTTTGTTTGTAACAATTAAATATCAGGTTAATTTATTGTCATTTTGCATCACAACTTTGCACAATGTAATCACTTCTAATAGGAAGTTTATACCTTAATAATATTTTAATAAGTGATTTTTTATCAGTTTTTTACGTATTTTTTTCCCTAATCTTGGTCTCATGTCTGTAATATAGATTAAAACAGCATTTTGTGAAATTAAGTCTCAATTGCCTGGATTCAAGTTGAGGAATCTGTCTTATTTTAGTTTGTATAAAATGAGTTTTGTGGGTCGTTTAATGAAACACAGCCTCTGTAGCAGACAGCAACACTATAATAATATCCAGGGATTGATTAGGAGTCTGAAAATGCGGCAGATGAACTTCTTCTGACTCAGAAACAGTTCTGCAACTCGATCGATCGTGTCTGCAGCTGCATCATTTGTCAGCTGAAACCCTGTAAAAACTCGGTGGTTTCTCTTTTGTCTGCTTTATGTTGATGCGTAAACGGTATGAGCGATGCATTCGTCTCGTACGGAAGCTCGGTCAGGACCCCTCTGACGATGGACGATGACTCACAGACAGGAGAAGCTGAGGTCTGCTCGCCCTCAGTGCTCCCTGCTGAGATCTCGTCCATGTGACAGAAAAGAAACTGAGGATGTTTCAACCAGGAAATGGTTGAAAGGTTCCCGACTGCCGGTGACTCATTCAAAACCACCTGCTTTCACACGTCTGGTGGGCTGGACACGATTCCCATGTGAAGAGGAGAGGTGCTAAAAACAAAGCTCTGACTTTTTTCAACTTTTAAAACAGTGAAAGTTGAGACCCTGGATGGTTTTTCTATAAATACAGGTTTAAGTTTTGGTACCAGTGAGTCACCCTGCAGCCAGTAACTGAAACTTTTCACAAAAAAAAAAACTCTGTGTTGCTTAAAAATGGCCTCTGGTTTGAAATAAAGGCAATATGCAAGAGAAAGGACGAAATGTAACCAGAAAAATACAAAATATAAGAGAAGAAAGTCAGATTTTACAGCCTGATCATGTGGTCTCACATTTGTTTGGTGGCAATATCTAAATTCTTTTCATATTTTGCAGAAAATTCAAGGTTTTTTTAAGTTAATATTTAAAAAGCACATTAAAATCCCTCAATTAAAACACAACTATGAACACATTTTTTAAAGCTTTTACCCTCAGGTTAAGATGAGAGACGTATAAGTGGAAGTAAAGCACTTTTCTGCAAAAATATTTCCAAATAAAAAACCTTTTTAAACAGCTCAAAAATCATATTTAATCCCTGATTTTGCTTCCTAGTGCCTCGAGTTCCTCCGGCTGCAGAGGTGTTTGTGTAAAAGTCACAACCATAAACACAAAATCAACTAATTTTACTGTAAATATACTTGTTTTTTCCTCTGAAAACACAATATGGAGCCTGTATGTCATAACGGATGGAAGCTCATGTGAGATCTCAATGTAGAAAAAGAACAGAAGAGAAAAAACTGGCATCAATTTGTTTCCAAACGTGCTGACGAGTTAAAAATATCTTCAGAAACAGAACAACTTCACCGGCACTTTATCACGAGACCTTCCAGATAAACACCACGTATCTCAGCTCCATCACTGTTTAAAGCCGCCACTGAGGGAAACTTCTATCGTCCACAGGGGGCGCCACAGAGCGCCGTTGTTCAGCCGGACCTGTTTTCTGATGCAGCAGCTTCGTGTGAAGGCGTTTCAACAGAACGAGTCCTCGCACCTCTGTGTGAGAGTCGCCGGCTGACTTTGGCCGAGCGCTGCCGGACCGACACGTCCGGACGCCGTTTGCACGAGGCCACGGCCACGGATGATTGATTACCTCTTATCTCCCCCTGGCCAATCAGAGCCATAATTGAGCATGGTTTGGTTACAGATCCCTTTCTCCGTCCATGAAAGGCCTTGGCCAGCACTCTGGCCCCCCCAACCCATCCCCCGCCCCCCTCGCAATGAATGGCTGCATTCTGGGCCAGACCATGCTGTGGGCGGGCCTTTGTTTGCCTGACTGATGGCTTCGGGTTGTTGAACGGCGTCCAGGAGATCGTTACTGACTTGATCTGACGGTGCTGGTGACGGGCGTCCGCTGCCAACACAGACAGCTGCAGAGAGCCGGGGGTGTGTGTGTGTGCGCGTGTGTGTGAGTGTGTGTGAGGGGCATCGCTCAAGCTCACTGATCCACACTTGTGTAACTTAGCTCACCAACTTTTCACGACTCCGAATTATTTCCAGCTGCAGACGAGCCCCCGAGCAAAGCATCTGCATCTGCGCCTGATGCACCGGTTTGACTTTCACACCGGCAGCCCGAACGTTTTGGCTCGGCATCGTCTGACCGTTGTGCAGGAGGGCGGCCATGTTGATTTGCAGCCCTTTTTGGACACAACTTTAACCGACCAGGACCGAACTCTGCAGCTCATCCCTGCACCTGATTGGCTGAACATGCTGATCACATAATTAACAATTTAGCATCATCAGGAAAAACTTATAATTTTTTTTTTTTTAAAATGTGAATATGAATAAAGTTGCAGAAATGTGCTCAGCTGAAGGTGTAAAGGAGCTGCTGAGGGTTCAAACAATTAAAGGCAACAAGTTGAGTTTAAGTTCAAAGAAAATACCTACAGCTCCTTTTATTTCTTTGACTGATTTTTGCACAAAAAATACAGTTTTCTTTTACAGGAGCAATTAGCTTTAAAGCCATTTTCGATCTAAATGAATGTTCCCATGCAGGCTCATTGTATCTTCACAGTGACACCTGCAGGACACACACCTGTTGCCTCAGTTATGATCAGCGAAGGAGGTGCACCACTTCTTTATTTCTTTAAAAAAGAAATTTGTGTGTAAAGGCACAGAAACCGCTCAGTGAGGGTTTGGAAACGGTCATGTTCAGGTGAACTTACCTGCTTTTGTTTGCCAGAAAACCAGCAGGAAAATCTTGTGTTGTCTCCTTAAAACAGGCGGTGCGGTCGGCGTTAAACAGCTGTAAAACGTCCTGACTGTTGCTAAAATGAAGTGGTTCGATCCGTCAGCAGTGATGCAGCTCTAAAACACTCGCCAGGGTTTCACGCCGCCATCATTCGTCACCACGACGAGAAACTTTTTTTAAAGTTTAAACTGAAACAGTTTTTCAGTGAGTTCAGGAGGTGAGAAGCATCAAGTCAACGCTTGGTTCGAATTTAAGATAAAAGATAAATTGTGCATTTAATTTCCTGTTTTTTGCAGAGAAATAACAGAATTTTTCAATTAAATTCAATAAATGATGTTTGTTGAATCAACACACTTTTGCTTTTCTGCAAATCACATTTTTTATTAATAAACTCTTTAGCAACCATCTTTATCCCTGATTGCTGTAATTGTTGTATTTATCACATATTGTCCAATTTTTTGGTATAAATCAGTTTTCATTTGATTTACTTTCTGTTTCAAATGCTAAGAAAGATATTTTTTCTAACAAAGTTCAGCAAGAAAATTCGAAAAGTGAGAAATTGAGCTTTTGAGATTCCAGCTGGCGAACAGTCGACTGTATGAACGAGGAGCGAAAAACCAAAAACCAGAAAAGAGAACAGTCAACTTTCCTTTGAATCAATAAAGGAAGAAGACACATGAAGTATCCATGAGGAGTGGAGGCTGACGGGGAGTGGGTGGTGGTGGTGGTGGTGCTGTTGTTGTGGTTTTTGTGGTGAGATGATTCTGGCAAAGAGGAGATGAACAAACTGGCTGCTGCTGCACTTTTTTTTTAATTAGCTTCTGTTTCCGGACGGGAGTTTTTTTTAAAATTTCTTATTGTTCAATAAAAAGCTCCTTTCAGAGTTTATCTATGAAAAACAAGCTCCAACCTTTGAAAGCAGGTTCAACAAACGAGTGTGAGGTTTTTTTTTCTTCCTCTGTGGTGAAGGTCACTAACGGGGCTCCTACACACTTTGTTTTTTAACGCTGGAAGGACGAGAGGAACAGTGACTCTCTTCTTTCTTCGCTTATCTGCTCTGATTTCAAACTGGACCAACACTTTATTTCAAAGAACAGAGCTGCCGTTTTGTTCTCAGCTCCGACTGTAATTAATGATCCTCTTGTTTTAGTTCGGAGGAAAATCTAAAACATGCAAACTCTAAACTTTAAGTGAAACGTGACGCTAAATGAGCCGTTAACGGGCAGTTTCTTTGCTGTATTTTGTGTGTTTCGTCAAACATTATGAAGACCAACGTTGCCTTTAAACGCTGGCGGAAATCATCCAAGTTTAGATGAGTTCAGAGTTGCTCTTGGATGCTGAAGAAAGGACGAGCATCTGTGCAGGAAAACCTCCTCGATGCACTTGCTTTCTGGACGTGATGAGCGACAAAAGGCAGATCTGTGCTGCAGATCTGACCTCAGCTGAACTCCCCACATCACAGGACCCGGCTCCCCTTCTTGATGCCTCTTTCCTGAAAGAAAATCCTCGAACGGCAAACATTCTCGACACGTTTTTTTTCCCATTTGTACAGCTGGAAGTTTAATGAGGCGGTTGGGGTTAAGATTCAGGTTAAGTGGCGAATGTATTACAGCAAGCGGAGACTCTCTGGAGACGTGAACCCGTGACCTCTCGCTCTTTAGCTGCTTTCTCCTCCTGCTGATGTTAACAGTGGACGGGTTTCAGATGCTCCTGCAGCCTCACACCTCTGAGAGTGCATCTGTCCTGTTTTTATCAGAGGATTTGAATGTTTTTTTGCAGTCTGTGCAGCTCGAACCTGCCCGAAGAGTAAATCTGATTTGACTTTTAATGGAACACCTGTTGGAGCCGTAAGGAGAATAAAATCCAGGAGAAGTGGAGCTGAGAGAGGAAATCACAGAGCGGCATAGCTCTGAGGTCCTGCTGGACTTTTCTCCTTCATAAGCCTTCAGGTGGTTGTGACATTAAGCAGACACACGTCACAGAGAGCTGCCATCCAGCTGCGGCATCATGGGAAAAAACATAACCCTCTGATGCAGAAAAACCACGTCTGTCTCACAGTTTACATGCACAGACTCACACTTACACTTACTTCACTCACTTCAGTCACTTTTCAAAGCAAAAAAACACATCTCATCAGGTTTCTGTGTGGAGTCTAAACTATTAAACCATCAATAACTTATTCTGATTTTTTTTTATTCTGGCCAGTTGGGGGCAGCAGAAACAAGTTGTAAGCAAAACATTTAAACTCTTGACCTTTTTAGCTGAAACGTTGACAGATTCTTCATTATTAATTTCATTCTCGTTGTCTGAAGTCGTGTTTCTGCTGTAATTCTCCATGAATGAACACTTCCTAACCGTCCCACTTGTCATATGTGATATATTTTATCAGCCACAGCTGCTTTAAAAGTGTTACAGCTATCTGCCTCTGTAGTAAGACTATATCACCACAATCTGCTCTATTTTAAATAAATTAGCTGAAATATATTATGTAAAAGTGACTGTTGCACCGTAGTCAAGAGAAATTCTATTTAAAAACTGTTGAAAATGGCATAAAAATACTGCAGCAGTGTCTTAAAGCTGGTCAGTGGTGCTTTTTGCTCACCAGTGGATGCAGGTTTATTTGCCTCTCACACAATAAGAGCGCTGGACATTAAAATGAAAACTGTGTCGGTCAGAAACCAGCGATGACACTGAGAGTTTGACAGGATTCTGTGTCTTCTTTTCCTTTGATTGATTTGAAAAGTTAAGATTTCAAGAGCTTATTAAAGACAAAAACCACGATAGGTGCCTGTTTGGTTTAGTTTCAGACATGGCACCTGAATGTAGATCCTCAGGGCCCGGTTCAAGGCCCGGTTCAGAGCCCATCTTGCAGCTCCTCCACATCCTTCTCTCCTCCTCCACCTCCTCCTCCTCCTGCTGCTGCTGCACTGAGCACCTGTCTGGCTGAAATCACAACAGTGCACAAGAGCCCGTTGTCCCGGGCTCGTTAATTCTCCGTGACCACGTACAGAACAGTTGTGCGCGTCAGTGTAAACATTACGTTTGGCCGGCAGCCACGCCGTCCTGCCATCCAACAGCTGAGGCTGAGCAGGGGCCGAGCCGAGGCCGAGCCGGGGCCGAGCCCACGGGGGAGATCTGCTCAGAGAAAAGCTGCTATCTGAGCCCGACGGAGAATCAATCACACCGGCTTGTGTCTGCGAAACTTTTTCTCATGCGTGTGGAAATCACTCGCTTGCTCTTTAAACGATTTTAAGCAGAGCTGGAAGAGGTGCAAAGCTGAAATATATATAAAGTTATCAAGCTTAACATGATCAATACTCCTGAATGAAACAGAGCAAATACTGGATGTTAACTTTAGGGATGAAAGTAAGAATGAACTGTTGAACTTTCTAAAAGTCGTGTTTTTGCTGCCAGAGCTTCGTTCTTGCTGCTGTCAGGATCTATTTCTCAGCTCTCAGAAATCGAAAAACATGAACTTAAAGCTTTAAAATGAGTAAAGTTTCTCATAAAGTTTGATAAAAGTCAACAAAAGCTGTGAGAAAAAGTTTTTCTTTAAGCTTCAAAATCAAAAAAACTTTCCTCAGTTATTTCAGATTAGGGTAAAACTTCAGTGTTTAAACTGGAAGCCAGATAAGCACAAATACAAGGCTGTAGGGTTTAAAGGTTGAGTTGCATGATGGGAAATGTAGGATTCAATGTTTTTATAGGTTGACCTGCTCTAGAGACAAAACATCTGGATCTCTCTGTTACTTCAACTTCGATTTTTACAAGAAAAAAAATCTTTCCCGCTCTCCAATTTAATAAAAGTGCGGCGATAAATCACCGGAGTCTCCGTTTAACGGCACAAACAAACATTTTAATTAAAATTGTGCGACAGTCTGAAGTAATGAGCTCAAAATTTTCATTTGAAATCTGATCATGATTCACATTAAGGTTTAATTGCAGAAAGATGAATTTGTTTCACAGCGTCAGAACATTAATGATGGAGAGTTTCTCATCAGTTAAACCCTTTTAATCAAACGTTTTCAGAAAAATCTATTCATAAGATGAAAAAAAAATGAATAAAATTTCCACAGATTTGTTCTATTTTTTAAGATTTATAAATTTTTGGAGGCTTTCTTTGACTTTCTCTTAATGTTATTAATATTCAAATATGGTTGTAAACTCCTTGGCACAACCTGGTTAACTATGATATGATGTGAAGCTTCCATGTGTTTCTTGTAATCTTGTTAAAAATAGTTTGCTTATCAAACTAAATCTGATAACAGATTAACAGATTATTAGTTTCACATCACTGGGAGACTCTTTGTTTGTCCCAGATATCGTTGGTACAGTAAATGGCAGAGCGCCCGGCCCCTTCCTGCGGCAGAAAACACGTCTGTGGCGACTGTACGCGGTGACAGATTTAGGAAACTGTACCCGCGTGGAGCTGCATGCAGATTTTAAACAAACCGTCCACATTATTTACGGCTTCTGTCCGACGCAGAGCCTGAGAACTCACCGCGCCGCTCGTCTTTGTCCCCATCGCACAGGAAAACACATAAAAATTAAAAGCATGTCCTCTCCCCCACCCCCACAACCCCCTGCACTGCACTGGACTGTGTAGCTAATAAAGATTTAATAGGTGAAGTGGGTTTGAGGGAGGGGGGGGGGCTCTGTGTGGCAGTGGTGGCCATACATCTCCTCCTCCTCCTTCTGCTCCTCAGTCCAAACAAAGCTCTCCGGGTACAGAGTGCCGAGCAGCGTCTCCAGGAATAGCCCCCCGACTCTGGCATGGCTCAAAGCCTTATAAAGCCAGGTACGGAGTCCGGATGCCAGGGACGGAGCTGTCTCTGGGAGGGGCTGAGATACTGCAGGGTCTCTTTAGTCTCTGCAGCCAAGTCGTGTTTCTCTGCCTCTGCCCTCTCACACTCTGACAGGAAGCTCTGTGATGGATCATCTGTGGCTTTTCCACACAAAGGCGACGAGCCGGACCGCGTCTGTTGCAGCGTAGGACTTTCTGAGAGAGGAACCCTTTCTGATGTAGAGAAAGTTAAAAATAAATCTGATCGAACTCTTCTGACCTGAATGTGGACGACACAGCGGCTTCATGTTCATCAGCAGACGAACCCTGAAAGTTTGGATTTGATCTGAGAGTTTTAATCACTCTCTTTGTCTCTGACTGAACTCCACAGAATGAAACCAAACTAATGAAAACACTTCAGATGAGTTTCACTCGATTGCAGCTGCAGCTGCATCGACGCCAGAGATGCACAAACACGTAGAGTGAAGAAGAGAGAGGAGATGAACATCCATGAGGTCAGAACAAGAAGCACAGATTTACACAAGAAAAACAGAGCGCATAAAGTGTTAGAATTTAAAAAAAAGACAAAAAACTAAACATTTCAGTCCATCAAACCACCATGTGATCAGGCTCGAGTGTGGAAACCCTGCAGCAGAGTACAAACAGGAGCCTCCATGATGCTTCTGGTGATGATTCTCCGACCAGTCGGTGGTCTGCAGGGTTCTTTAGCACCAGGTACTGACAGCTTTTCACAATGCTACACTAAAAAGGCCGAGCCGAGCTGCACCGTGCAGGCGAAGGTCAGAATGTATGAAACCTGAGACGACACGGTGTTGAAACAGAGGCCATCTTGATCTCAGAGGTTCAGTTTGATTTGTTTCCAACTAAATAGTTTTTGTTGTCAAATATTTAAATGTTTAAGTCTCACACTTTTCAGTATTAATGGATGAAGTTCATCCACAGCACACAAACCAATTCAAACACATTTAATTTAAAGACTTTCTGAACTGATCGTAGACATTTTACAAAGACAGTCGTATGTTTGCAGACTTTCCAGGTTAAAGATTCACCTGCGTTCATCGTCCAATCGTTATCTGTCCACAGGTCTCCTTTTACGACCTTAAACAACATGCAGACATGTTTTACACAGGATTGTTTACACAGGAAGGCAAAGTATAAAACATACAGGATCATACATTCAACTTACATCACAGTGAGGGTTGACTTAAGGTCAGAGGTCAAACCACAGCAGTCTGAGGTCTCACCTTCATAGAGTCGCAGCAGTGATGGCGTCTAAAAGTTACAGAGCAGATTCATGAAATAAGCAGCAGCAGAACACAAACACAGAGTAAAAGTAAAATTCTCTGAGGTCAGACACAATTACATGATCCACTCTTCTGTCATCCAAACACACTTTTCCTCATCAATACACTGATTATTATAGACACCATAATCATCAATACACTGATCATCAATACAATCCTCTGACCTTCTCAAGTTTGGATGTGATTAAAGATGGTGAGAACTGATCATAGTGAGTTTGTACTTAATGTGTGTGTTTAGTGTCTCAGCACACACAGTGTGTCTGTTTGTGTGTGTGTGTGTGTGTGTGTGTGTTTCCTGCGAACTTGAACAAAACATCTTTTTTTAATCGCAGCCAATAGAAACATTTCCTCTCAGAGTAAACTTTGTTATCTTTGTGAGAACGTTCTCATTTCCTGACCGACGGCGGCGGCTCTTCTTACCTGCAGCCGGAACAGGAGGCCGGCTGAGACGCAAGGTCAGAGAGACCCGGGCGGTGTGTGTGTGTGTGTGTGTGTGTGTGTGTGAGGTGATCCCTGATAATGTGGGAACAGGATGTTTGGGACACACACTCGTTTCCTGCTCAACAGATTCTGTATCTCCATCTCTCCCACTCGCTGCTGACAGTAAATCACCTTCTGAAGGTCTGAACAACAGGACACATCAGTGTGATGCACGTGGGACGCTGCATTAATCAAACTATTAATGTAAATGTAAATGCAGTTGAACTTTATGAGAAGAATTGATTTTGAGAAAAGATTTTTATCATAAAATTCCACATTTTTAGACTAAAACAAAGAATATGACAGAAGATGTGACTGAAAGACGTCACCATGAAACAAATCGTGTTGATTTTTTTAAATTAATACCTTTATTTTCATTCATTTTCTGTCCATCCATTCATCAGTTCGTTGTCAGCAGCTTATTTTTTTGTATCACAAGTTGTTTTATTTAATATTTGCCCTTTTGCAGACAACTCCAGAGCAAAACTGTGAATTACACTCAACACTAAAATGCATATTTTGACATTTTCTATTCACTGGTCCCACAGAGGAAATGTTATGAATGCAATCACACCAAAATCTAAAAGCTGATCGTGTTTTTTTCTGTGAGGTAACTGAGTTTATCGTCACAGGACACAAACATAGTGACATCTGAGTTTTTCATAACTAAGGAGCTGAAAGCAAAGTGGGTCAAGTGTCATGGAGAAGAGCAATGATCCTGTCATAAAAATACATATAACTAACATATAATGGCTTAAAAAGAGAGACAAAAGGTAGAACATATGTACAAAATTCCTAAAAACATTGAGAAAATTAATTTCTGACACAAATTGCTCATCTTACACAAACTTTCTGCAGGTTTTATGTCTATTATTTCCACAGTTGCTCATTTTATCAGTTTTTCTGTGCTGTTATTGTTTTATATTGAACTTTATTTGAACTTTCCTGTTTAAAAAAAGTCACGTAATTAGTGTTCTTCACTTTACTAAACGATAAAAAGAGTTTTTTAAGGAAAAAGATTAGAAACACCTGATTAAGAGGATTTGTTGGATGAATAACATGATTAAATAATGCAACAGTTTGTCACTTAATGTCATAAAGGGGAAAAACATGTAAGATTCAGAATAAAAAATGTATAAACATGCCCTCTGTTACCTTCATCCAGCTATTTATTGCATATTTGTGACTTCTTTAAAACGCCTCACACACATTTTGTAAATGTAACACTCGTGAAAACAAGTCAGACCGTCTTCACACACTGTGTTTGCATGAACTGCTGAAGTTTGCTGTGAGGAGCAGAGAGCAGGAGGCCGGGGGGGGGAGGAGGCCGGCAGTGACTCATCTCTGTCCAGCACACTGTAATTACTTCACTGTCGCAGACAGAAATGGGGAATATGGACGCTGTTTAAATGGCCTTTTAATAGCACGGAGGGCTACTTAGTGATTTCTAATCATTTGTGGCGGCAGCGGGTGTAATTCCGCTCCTTAATCTGATCTCATTAGCAGGTCCCCCGTCTGTAGCCGTGAATTATATTGATCGTCAAGGCCTCGCGGCTGAAATGCTGAAAGTTAATTAAGCGATAAACCGGGAAACAAATTAGCGAGTTTCTAAATGTTGCTGCTGTTGCACGGAAAGCATCTGCCAAGGGTGTGAGGACACGAAGTCAGATTACTCACAAAACACACAGATGCATCCTTAAGTGTGTTTCCTTGTGTGTATCATCACTAACTGCCTCTTATCTTCGTATGTATGCAGATATTTTAATATTAATGACACTGCAATTAAAGGCTGACATCAATAAATTAGACTTTTAATAATTATTTGATTTGTATTTGATAGATTTGTATTAACCAAGAAACTCCAAACAGGATTACAAAGATATTTGTGCAAAAAAATGATCAGACTTGCCACATTTTATTTGTATAATTTTAAAAACACGATAAAAGATGTTTATTCTTTTTACTGAGAGAAGAACTGATATCAAATGTCACCAAAACCTGTTTTTTTAGTGATTTAAAACACATTTTGGACTACGAGACTGGATGGTTTCTGCTGCTGGTGAGTAAATAGCTGAGCAATTTTGAAAAAATTCAGATTTTCAACCCAGGAAATTCAATTTTTGCCCAAAATTGATGCCTTGTACCTTATACTTAAAGTTCAAGGAGGACCAAGAGGATACAATATTCAGTGGAGCATATAATATTAATGCACTGCAGATGTGGAATGAGATTCGCCTTGTAGGATCTGACATTTGGTGACACGAGAAAATGGCATGAAAGGGAGAAAATGGGAAAGCGATGGCGTCATTAGCGAGAAACGGATATTAGGATGATGGATGGCGTGAAGGGGAAAGCGAGAGGAAAAAGAAGACAAGCGTGTGAAACTGGATGTTTGTGCTGCCGCTTACACTGACGCCCCAACCCGTCATGTGAAGGCTGGATGTCTGAATTTTAAACCTGTATTAAGAATTAATGTCGCGGAGTTTCGGATCGACATGTTGGTCTCCTGCTAAATAAACAAACCTTTCTTTTGGATTTAATGTTCTATTCGACTTTCTGGACCCTGACGGTGGACTTCAGGTTCCCAAACGTTTCCAGTTCAGGACTTAGAAGAGAAATTTAAAAAAAAAAATATCAGGAATTGCATTAATATTTACATTTATAAACATAAGAGGATGCAACAATATGAGCATAACCTCAAATGAAACAGAGCAGATTCATATTCTCACTATAAACGTATATCTGCTGCACATTGTGATGGAAGACAAATTTAGTTTTTTCTTTTATAATTTTATCTCCTTAACCAGACAAAGAGCAAACAGAGGATGGGCTGTAAAAAAGACGTTTCACTGCGATCAGCTGAACTTTTCTGTCCTAGCAAAAGAAATAAAAAACTTGCAGTGTGACTTTTTTTTCCAATTAATTTCTATCTATTTAACCAGAGAAGCTGCATTGGCCATCAGGTGGTGATGTGGTGTTGATACTGCAGAGCCAAGGAGAAGAGTCTCGACAGAAGAAGGACAATCAGGACTAATGCATGTACCCCGGAGGAAATAATTGAATTTTTATCTATTTTACACTATAATGAATCCTTAGACATTAGCACGGACCGAGCTCTGAGGACTCTGCAGAGCATGGATAATTACTTAGTGGGGGCTGAAATCTATGGGCGAGTCAGAGAGCTTCATTATGCTGGAGGCTGAGGAGGACACGGCTGCGGTGGAGGCATCTGTTACCACAAACCACACACACATTCATCTGTTGGGTTGTTTCATTTGAGAAGAAACTGGTCGTTATCAGATAAAAGAATTAATGCAAACTGCAATCAGTCCGCGTGTATGTTTGTGGGATTATTTATGTCTCGGGAGACATGGAGGGGGGGTGAGACAGACAATAAAAAGTGCAAACTCTCACCAGTTGCCCCTCGAGAAGCCGCATCGTTCCAAACATCGAGTTTGTTCAGTAAAAACAGCAGGAAGTCAGAGAGGATCACAGTTACGCTGCTTTACGAGATGAGATCGTGGCGTTATGACATCATTTCTCTCTGTTTTCTGACATGTTAACAATTCCTTAGCTAAAACTAATGCATGAGAATGTGAGACCCATATGGACTCATACATTTATGTTAAATGTATTTACAGTTTTTTTGCAGATCGTCTTTGACAAAGTGGCTCCTGTTGGATCAGAGAAGAGCCGAGGGTCCTTCTCTGTTTTATGAGGGAAAATCAAAGTGGTCACAAAGATGTTAGGGACATTAAAACATCTGCAGTTTGTTTGCTTTGGTGCAAATCAGCTGATGATTTGGTGAATTTGGTGTGATCATCCCTGGGTTCTTTTTTCTTTCCCACAGAAAAAACTATCACAGTCAACCAAGATGCAGCTACAAAAGCCACATGAAACACTTTGCTAACTGGTCAGATGCTTTGAGAGCCTCAGCAAGAACATAAACACAAGAAAAAAGGCTCTTAAGAAGGTCCACTGTCCTTATAATATATTCTATGTTGCACCAGTCTTGGTCAAACCAGGATTTGTTGCATTCTTTAATGGTTGCAGGAGCTGTTTTGCTCAAACTCGCAGTGTTTGCCTGGTAGTCTGAAGTGATCAGGTCAGATCAGGTTCCCATCTCAGACTTAACACTCCAGAGTCTGTCTGGACTCAGATCATCTCCTCTAAAATACTCTCAGTAAGGTTGTTGTTGTCTGCACCTGAGTGTGATGAGTGTGTTCACACCTGGACAGAAAGACTCGCACCAGAGAGGGAAAATGAACAGGTTTGATTTAACTGGACTAAAAAGTGCAGAAGCCAGGAGACGCTTCTGTGTGTTAAACAAAGGCACAACCATTTTCCAGATTTTTCTTTAACCTTTGATTTTTACTTGTGGATGATGTTCCTTCTGCAGGACTTTTAAATCCATTCAGACAAAACAAAGCGAACCACAGGACGGTGCAGCGTAACAACGGCATGTTTGCATTTATTCTGTGTGCATTGTTTGCAGATCCAATGACACCGGAGTTTGTCGGGCAGAAATTGTGACCTGATGTTTTTCTTAAATCAAAGTGGTCACAAATATGTGAGCAGAGATCATGAACATCCACATGAACTCTGACGATCCGGCTTATTGAGTTAACTTTGTTCTGAAATGAACAGATCAACTTTACAAACCATATTTTCCATCTGTAGGTGCTGTGTGTGAATGTGTAACTATATGAACTCAGTAAATATGACTGTGTGTGTTTGTATGAGAACAAACGTGTGTGTTAGTGTTAACACACCTCT
>JAPZDV010000007.1:2940209-2972529 GCA_029814665.1 Acanthurus lineatus | reverse complement strand
AACCATTTTCCAGATTTTTCTTTAACCTTTGATTTGTACTTGTGGATGATGTTCCTTCTGCAGGACTTTTAAATCCATTCAGATAAAACAAGGCGAACCACAAGACGGTGCAGCGTAACAACGGCATTTATTCTGTGTGCATTGTTTGCAGATCCAATGACACCAGAGTTTGTCGGGCAGAAATTGTGACCTGATGTTTTTCTTAAATCAAAGTGGTCACAAATATCTGAGCTTGGATCATGAACATCCACATGAACTCTGACGATCTGGCTTATTGAGTTAACTTTGTTCTGAAATGAACAGATCGACTTTACAAACCATAGTTTCCATGTGTAGGTGCTGTGTGTGAATGTGTAACTATATGCACTCAGTAAATGTGACTGTGTGTGTTTGTATGAGAACAAACGTGTGTGTTAGTGTTAACACACCTCTGTATGTTTCTGTGAGTTTATGACCGTGTGTGTTCAGCATGTGTGTGTTCATGTGTTCATACATATATATTCATACCTCAGCTGGAGTCGAGCTCTTTGTTTGCACTGAAGAAAAACTTCACCAGTTAGTTTCACAAACTGAGGGTGTTTTATTGAGGGGGGGCATTGCTGCTCAGTCGACCATCACTTATGAAATCATCACCTAAATCTGCACAGATACGCAACTGTTGTCAATAGACTCGTCAGCCTCTCCGCCTGCGCCGCCCCCTCGCCCTCTGTTCCTAAAGAAAAGGCCTTGTCCTCGCCCTCCCTCCTCCGAGAAATCCGGAGGAGGGATTAAGACGGAGGTCCTAAAAAAAAAAAAAAAAAGGACCAGCATCCTCATGAAGAGTCTATTTCACACATGAGTGTGCCTCCATCTCATGCTGTTGGCTGCTCTTTGAATGGGCAGGAGGAGAAAATGGAGGAGGGGGCGAGGATTCCAATTGATCTCTTTAAGCTGCCGGGGGCTTACTTAACTCATCCAGGAGCCGGCGCTCCGGCGCTGAAGGTATTGCTAAGGCCCCCACTTTGCATGAGAAAACCAGGATTAATCCAAATATTTATCCGTGCTGAGAGAGATGTTTTCCCAGTCTTTACATCCCCCAAAGAATTCTGCACATTTTCTTTTTTTTTTTTTTACCTTTGAAACAGATTAATACATCCTGTCCTCCCTGACGTCTAGTTTGCATTGTAGCCTGAGCTGAATATAGGAAAGCCTATGCATTGGGGTGAATTGAAAATTACCAAAAGCATGGCATAAATATTTCACACAGGGGAAAATCCATCCTGGAAGCGGCTCCTGGCAGCACGGAGGCTGAATGGAAAGTGAAAATGTTTCACAGAGGCGTCACTGAAGGGAGTGTGTGTGCATGTGTGTGTCTGAGTGTGTGTCTGTGTGTGTGTTAGTGTGTGTCTGTGTGTGTGCGCACACGCTGCAGTCGGCCTCGGCTGCCAGTTTACCTGCAGACAACAACAGCTCCGCTTGTGAGACGTGTCTGATGTCAGAGCTGTCACCACGGTTACAGCCAGCGACGACGTCATTTGACAATTCTCTCAGAAGACATGAAGAAACCTCCCCGGGACACTCGTCTCTCCGCTGGGAGGTGTCCATGGCAACTGCAAGCAAGCGGAGCGTACAGTAATTCAATTGATACCTCGCACCCTGCGTGGATCCGACCCCCCCATTCAACGCGACTCATCTCCCTCTCTGTGTTTCCATCTGCCGTCCTCTCTTTCCGAGCCTGCCACTCTCAATCACTCCGTCATTATATCTGTGTTAGTGTCCCGCACTGCAAAAAACACATCTGATTAAGTACTTTGTGTTGAATATTTGACATCTTTCTTTAAAAACGCTGCTTCCTGTTTCACTGAAGAGACCAAGATGCATCTGATACAAACCAGAAACTCACAAACTTTTTTTCTTAAGCCATGAGTTAAGGTTTTGTTTTGTTTGTTTTAGGCTGTTAAAGTTCATCAGAAACTGTAGTGCCCATCTTCTTAAGAACAAATAAGCCTTTAAAAAAGAAGTAAAGTTATACATGTGCAACACAAAGTGAAAGATTTGGACCAGTTACAATGAATGAGCTTGTTTTCCAACGTGACAAACAGAAGTCAAGAGTGTCCATGGTCGCTAGTATTTCCTTCATTCTGTTATGCTGGGATAACAAGATAAATCAGTGCGTTATCACAGAATAACAGCTTGTCATCCTGTTGTAATGGGACAAATTAATGCATTATCTCAAGATATTGAGCTGTTATCTTGTTATGATGCATTAAGCTATCCAGTTATAATAAAATAACAGAATGAAAGAGAATAGTAGCGACCATGGCCACTCTCAGCATTCGTAGTAACCGACAGGACAGGAAATTGGGAAGTGAAACAAACTGAAACACATCAGCTGTGTTTCCATCTGATGATCAAAAGAACTGGGAGCGAACTTCTCACATGTCTTATATTTCTTGCAAAATAGAGGAAAAAGTCAACTAGATGCATCTCTATCAACTGGTTTGGAGCAAATAACAACCTTTCTTAACAGGACACTTCATGTACATGATAGAAACATGGCTGGTGTTGTGTTGCTGATGATCTTTTCATGGTAGAAAACAGTAGTAACTTTATGCTGGAGGCAGATTTTCATGATTTTAAGCCAAAAAAAAGAAAAGAATTACTGATGTTTTCATCAACTGCCTTCATGCAGATGTACATTCAAAGGAGCAGCAGAGACTCTGATGCGAAGTAAAGAAGACATTTCATCGTTGCCTCTCAACTTAAAATGTAATCTGGAGGCAGAGAGAGAGAGACGAGCAATAAGAGCCCCCATCTGGATTCAAACCAGGTACACCAATAACAACACGGTCTTGAGTGGAGACGATGAGTGGCTGCATGACATGAATACTTTGTGTGCAGCATGAGAAGCCGGTGCAGGCGTAACAATGTCTGCCTGCCTTTTACTGCCTTGTCCTTCTTTTAAATATGCTGATTTTTCTCCTTTTTGTACATATTTCTTGCTTGCAATCTTCATCGTTAAATACAAATTAACATGGGGAAGGTGGAGAATCAGCTCTTATTTTTCTCTTGATTCCAGTGCAGCAGTGTGACAAATTCCTTCCTTTTTGAAAACATTTATAGATGTTTCCATAAAACACTTCAGTTTGATTGGTTGAAACAAAACAAAATAAGATAAAATGCCCTAAAAGAGATGTTTTTATGTAGTTAAAAAGGAACAGCATGCTTGTTTTTGGACTCTGTTTACTTCTGTCTTTCCCTGTAAATGCAGCATCTCACTAACTCTTTAACTTTGTCTCCGTGTCTCTCATCCCGTCCATATTCCCAGTTTTCCTTCCCTCTGTATTTTCTGCACTGTCACTTTCCCATCATCTTCCTACTGCATGTGCTCCCTTTCCTCTTCCTCCCTCTTCTCTTGTTGTCTTCTGTCTCCCTCTCTTTTTCCACCTCCCTTCTTTTTCTGCATCACCCTCTGCCTCCCTGTCTGTCCTTGAGAACAGTGGTGTGTGTGTCTCAAGCTCGGCCATAAATCGTGCTGTCAGACACACAGACTAGCGTTGGGGCGTTGGGTCGGCCTGGTGGCGTGGTTTTCTTTTCTTTCTTCCCCCCTTTTTTTAAGGATTTTTCTTTGTCTTGGAGCTCTTTGGTGAGAACCGTGGACCAACCGGTCCTCGCCGCCGCTCAGCCGGCGGTGCTGGGTTTGCACTGGCCCTGATGGTGGGGGGTGGAGGGGGGGAGCAGGGAGGCCGGGATACAGGGTCCCAGAGAGAGAGAGAGAGAGAGAGAGAGAGAGAGGAGGGACTCTGCCGTGGGCCCTCAGGCTCTGCTTGGGGGCGGGGGGGAGTCAAACAGAGCTATTGAGGCAGGAGAATAGCCAGGCTGGGCCAGGAGGAGGGCCGAGTCCAGCCCACGCAGCGTGAGACGCGGCATCATGGGAAAGATAAGCAGAGGGGAGCCGTGAGCTGATCCGCCTCCCTCGCACTCGCTGCAGCCTCCAAGACAAAACGGTTTCCTCCTTAAACTTTCCGTCTCCTGCAAACATTTCACATTTCGCAAAACAGCCAGATGTCAATATGAGATCTGATGTTCACATTCATCATCGGTTTGTTTCGCCATCGTGGATGTTTCTGTCTTTGTTTTCATCCACAGGTGTGTGTGAGTGACCTGTGAAGCACAGCACCTTAAAATCTGTTCTCTCCATCTCTTATTGTCATTATTAATCTTCTTTAATAAGAATTTGGGGATTTAAATGACCTAAAAAACATCAGTGCAGACGCAGAGAATATAAAAACACGAGATAATGAAGATAAACTGTGTGTTTAAGTGATTATCTTGCCTGAATCAGGCTGCTGGCAAACTGGAAAAAAGCTTGTGGGAAGAAGCAGAAACTCTGAGACAAACTGCTTTTAAATAAACAACTGGTGAACAAAAATGATATTACAGTTAAAATTACTGAATTAAACATGAAAACCGAGCCGAGATGTGAGACTAATGACCTCAGCATTTCCAAGCCACCGACTGCAGTCTGTTTAAACGCAGAGACTCAAGACTAAAACACAGATTTAGATTAAGCAGGTCACTTATTTAAGCTCACAGCATCCAGCAGATCAGAAAAAGAGAAGGAGAAAATCATTTACCTTAATGTTGGTGATATGAAACCTACAAAAATGCACATTTATTGTCTCTTCTCTCTAATTTCTAAACTCTGTTGCTTCAGTTTACTGCAAAAACACATATTTTCTCACTTTCTCAGATGTTTGCTTTGTTCCTCTGCAACCAAACTCGAAAAGTCATCACGCTTCAGACACCTCAGGGCACAGATGTAACAGGGGGGGACCCACCTCCACCAGTAGAGGGCACTGAAGTCACACCTGCTCTGGTTTCCATGTGCCAGCGTATGTGAGGAGCTGCAAACACTTCAGACCACCACACCCAAACCACAGGCACATAAAGCAGGCAGGCTGCAAGAGGGCTGACTGTTACAAGGCTGCATTTTCAGCCTGGAATAATGAAACTGTGTGTCTGTGAAGAACATGGTTTTTCTTTTTAGGGTCGTACAGACACAATTTTTTTTTTTTTTTTGCTTAATTAAAAATTCATAATTTATCTGTAACGAGCCAGCTGTGCGACCTCCAGCTCTGTTTCTGTGTCATGGCTCCAAACTCTGCGCTGTACATGCAACATTAAAATTAAATACTAATTAATCATTTAAATGGAAGTAGAATTTATCTTCCTCTATAAATATTCCACACATATATGTCTCATTGGCTCCATTAATAAAACTCTGCCAACAGCTTGTCTCGTTCCTCAGAAGAAAAAAAAACAAGTTTATATGAAAAGACAATAATTATAAAGCAGGACATGAAAAGGTTGGAAAAAACTGTCATTAAATGTGAATGGGAGTAAAGCAAATATTATGTTTGAGTTACCATGAAGGGTTATTTTTGGAGGGGGGAAATTAATTTAGAAAACCCGCCTCACGCAGCTGGACAGCCAAACTGGTAAAGATGCCATTTTTAGTTTATAATATTGTGAGTAAATGATAGTTTAGAAAAGTCGGTGGCAGAGACAGAAGCAGAGCAGCCTCACATTTTAAAAAAAATGTAGTTTTTGACAGCTATAAGAGTTTTTAGAGAGTAATGGCATGAAATATCTCTAAAACAGGAAGAGGATCTCACGTTTTGACTCAGTTTTTTTCACTGATGCACCTCCACGTTTAACAGCACAGAAACAGAAAAACAAACCAGTCGTTAAACGTAAGTCTTGCAGTGAACGGCAGTAAAGCTGTGAGGTTTAACTGGCAGGCTGACGTCTCTCTCGCTCTCTGGGTCGGGTCTCTTTCCTGGACGTCTTCATTACGAGGGGGGCAGAAAGCTGTTACACAGCAGGCTCATTCACTCTGGCCTCAATGGAGGGAGCACAACAATGGGCGTGATCAATGTACGCAGGGGCCAACAAAGGACAGATAAGGAGTCTCTCAAGGATCAACAAGCCTGCTCCACCATCTATGTTGCCCTGAGGAACCCCCCCCTTTGAAAAAACACTGGCCTGAATAAGCTGATAGACTTGGAGATCGGATCAGCATTCTACTAACCTTTTCTGCCGGTGTTCACTTTCAGCGGTCATCAGATTGTGGCTGTTAAATCTGCTTTCAGCCAATCAGAACAGCCTGAAGAGCACAGTGGTTCCTGCTGTCTGCTGGACCGGACCTGATATTTTCTCATCATCATCAGTGTGAACTAATGAACCAAATTTCATTAAACTCCAATCTGGAAACAAACAGAAATGTGGGACGAATCCAGTTGTCATGGCCTGGAAAAATTGCATGCATTTAAATGTAATCACTGCTATGACAATAAGTAGCAATTCTGGCACCACGTCAGCTTGGCAGAGCGAGCGGCTGCACGAAGGCAAACGAGGCACAACGCAGGAAAGACGGCCAAATAACTGTCTTAACTGCTGTTTAGGGAGAGGCCTCAATTAAGTCAAAATTCATCTCAATCAAAACATGTTCACAGGAGACACATGCAGAGAAAAGACGTTAAAGCTTAATGTTATCGTCGCTACTTGACACTTTGTCTTTTACAGCTTAAAAACACTTTAAACAGTTCAAATTTAGTCTTAAAAAACACTAAGAAAGCTCAGGAATTTGTGACTGTGCACGCTTACACACTGATTCATGCCAACAGAATAAAATCTAGTCCAACACACTGGCACTCTGTCTCTGCAGGATCCTGTGAATCAGTCCCAGCTAAAAAGGTGTCGGCCACTTTTCCACCCAGGAAGCTTTGATGAGCCCTTTGCTGTGCTATCACACTGCACGGCTCCATCACAGTTCAGCTGAGCTCATTTTGAGCCTCTGTGCTGTTTTTCTGCTGCCTCCTCTGTCCATTCTGTCCTCGGTTTCAGGACTTTTTTGTGTATTTCAACATGTTTACAATAAAACTTTCATTGAAAGTGGAGTGAAGCCTCTGTGGACGATGACGTTCCTGCAAACTAACAAAAATGCTTATTATTGTACACCAAAAAAACTGAAAAACAACTTTTTCCAATCTTAGATGTCTCAGTGCGAAACGTAAAGTTTGCCCTGAGGTTAAAGACACAGAACCTTAATATTGGTTAAATTAAAAGGGCTCGCCATTCAAAAGCTTATCCACGAGAGCTCATTAGACTTTAATTAGCCTAAGCTATAATGTTTTAGCTTTAGCCAGAATTATCTGCCGGGTTGTAAGCTGAATGCTAATGTTAGCGTGCATGTGAGCATGGTGTTAAAATATAACCTGACCACATCTGTAACATGCTGATGTTAAACATATAACGTGTTTACCCAACAAAAAAAGCGTTTATCATAAACAGTGTCTGGTGCGTTAGCTTGTTTGCATGCTAATACACTTTCAGGTCAAAACTATGAGCGATGGTAGATGAGAAGCTAAATTACATAAATAATTTATTAGCAAGTTGCTGACTAATTACTTGCTTTATATTGAATTAATCACCTAATGCTTTAAAGGATAAAAATCCCTCTTTTTACGCAGAATTTTTTGGGATATTGCTGCTTTAAAAGAATTATAAGAATCACACTGAAATTCAGCAGCAGCCTCCAGGGCAGATAGAAGTGTTCAAAACTGCAGTTCCATCAATGGCCACTTGAGGCTTACTCCGAAAAAAGAGGAAATCATAATAGAGCTCCAACTTTACAGCAGAAATAAATGGGTTTAAAACTTATCTGATTACTAATTCTGGTCTCTTTAACTTTTCCTTCTATGGAAACTTTACAGGAGAAGAATTTTATACAACTCACTCCTTTAAGTTATATTTTGGCTCACAGTCAGACTGAAAACCTCAAACCTGCTGCCTTGTAATTATCACTTTTTGCTCCTAAAAAACCCCGAAGATGTTGATGACAAAGTCCAGGATTCATAACGTTACTCACGAACCAATGGCTCTCTCTGTCCACTGTTACTCATTCAGTCTGTGCTGTCAGTGCTGTTTGACCCAGATCTACTTAAGGAAACTTTTCTGCTCAAGTTGGTCTCAGATCTTAACATCTTCACTCCCGAGTACAGCGGGGAATTTAAGGGCTTCGGGGCCTCGCTCTCAGCGATCTCCTGCTCTGTGTGGGAACCGGCAGACACGAGGCCTGGGGGGCGTCACATGGAGCTCTTATGCGCCTCAGACGCAGTGATATCTTATTCAGTACCTCATCTCTCAGAGTGACAGGCTCTGTATGTTGTCTTTATGTGGAAGCTATGAGTTATTCCCAAAGCCAGAAACCAGAGAACTAACAATTTTCACATTTTATATACTTATATGTAGTAGACTGCAGCATTCATTTGCATTTTGCTTTATGGCAGCATATATATAAAAACAAATATTTTAAACTGTTTGCATTTGTTTTACTTGTGTTTTTGTTGCTTCCAGCTGGCTGCTGCTGCTGCTGCATGCACACCGACGCCCTGATGGGAAACAGAAAGTCATTTTCTCTCAGTGACAAACGCAGCATCCTTGAAACTTATTAATGACAAACTGTCATTAATGAGCCAATGAGAAGCAGCGGTGAGACTCGGCGTTCCTGCACTGAGACTCATCTAACAGAGAAAACAAACACACACAGGTAAAGCACCTGTGCTGGAAGCTGCCCTCATTAACTGGATTGATAATGACTGGTCACATAACGCAGCCTTGAGAGGCTCTCAGTGAGGAAAAAGCTGCACAGTCAATTGAATTCAGTGAATAGCGAAACTGTCTGTTTTATCAATTTATGTTCATTTGAAAAACATACAAATGTACAAGGTCCCACAATAATGAAAAAAATGGTAATAATAATGATTCACTTATTGCAGCATTTCCCTATCTTAACTGCTATTATATATAAATTAATTTTCCAAATGAAAGTAGAAAAAGATGCATCAGAATGGAGTGCACATGTTATATGAGGTGGTTAAAAAAAAACACTTTATACCCAGAAAATCTGATTAGAAATGTTATAATTTTGTAATTTAATGAATCTGTTTCATATATGTTTAATTCGTGGTTTGGCAAGCTCTTTATCCGCAGTTTATAAATGTAATTTCATGGCAATTCATGACTTCTTTTTTCTAACTTTGAGTCCTGAAGTGACAGTAAATTTCTTTTTGGAGTCTTGAGCTGAAAAAGTTTGGTTTCCATCTGTTTCTTACAGAAATGATCTGGTTTCCACTGAACAAACGAGAGCTACAAAGTCAGCTGGTGGCTCAGCGACTTCACGCGTGAAGTCACAGACGGTTTCATGTGCAAACAAACTGGAACATACAAAACGTTTAAGCACACAAGTGGAGACACTCAACCTTCCTGTCTCTCTTCATTACACAGTGAAATAAACCCAAGTGCCTGAAAAAGCAAAAAGAAAACAATCTTTTTTTAACCTCACACTGTTGTCTTTGATAACACGGCCGTGTTGTTGCACCAGGCGGCCTTGCCCAACACGGCGTCCCTCGCCGCTCCGCTGCAACCCCCGACTTGTCAGCAGACACAAAGGAAAACACGAGTGGAGCCTCGCATAAGTGCTCCATCGGGCCCAACTGTATCCAAGCGATTCAGCTCTAATCTGCGGAGCATGTTCCATCAATCAGGCTGTCATGTGGCGATGGCGAGCGGAGAGAGAGCGTCAGACAGCGCGAGAGTGAACAAAGTGCTCCTGACCCACTTCCACACACATTCACTGACTGACGGTGTCAACAAACAGGCTCAGGCGATGAAAGACACGAACACAAACTCAAACAAACACGTCGTAAAAAGATATGAGGCCCGGACTGTCTGCGAGTCCGTGTGTGATGTTAATTGTGTGTGATTTTTCTGTGTAAATGTCTGTGTGTGTGTGTGGGCTGTCAAGGTCGGTTCCTTTCCAACTCCTCCGAACTCCAGAAGTGTTTTTCCTTGTAACCCAGGAGCCATTTCTGCTGCTGAAAATAAAATATGGCTTCTTCCTGAACAATGGCTGTTAGATCATAGCGCCCAACCTGTTATGTTAAGAGAGAGAGGAGACTTCTGGGAATTTATTCCGATCCGTCATCGCCATCATCCGAGGGGAAAGTTTAGGAGACAGTCATGGTTTCACAGGAGAATCCAGTCAGCCTGAGAGCTTCAGCGTCTGAACAAACACAGGAACATGTGATGTGCTTAAAATGAACTGACTGATCTGGTTTAATTGATCCAGTTTCGGACAGGATCTGTTCACACCAGACATCTTTAGTTTTATTCTTATTGTGAAAGAAGCTGACAGAGATCGAAGCCTGCATGTTACATCTTCTATATATAATCTTAACAAAGCCCCCGGGGGGTTTAAAATGAGATTTTTTTTTCCCTGAGCTGCTCTTGTTTTTCCCTCACATCCTGCTTCATCTGCAGGAACAGACAGTGTGTAAGTCCACAGTGATGGTGCAGTGATGGTTAATGGAAATTCGTGATGCCTGATGTGTCACATCAGACGCTCTTCACTCCTTTCAGATCTTCAGCCCCTGCAGCCATCCTGGTTCGAGCTGTGGAGAAAGTTAAAGCTCAGATAACGGCTGCATCATTGGTCGAACCTTTAAAGCTATGGATTTAACTACTGTGGCAGTATTGTAATTACTCTTTACTGATGCTATAGCATTAGCAAAGAAAGCATTGTCATCTGTCAGATGAGACAAACATCACAGGAGAGCAGGAGCTTCAATCTGACACCTGGTCGGATCGACACAGTGTGAGCTCAGAAAAAAAGTTCCCACAATGCTCTGTGCATCCGTTTTTATTCGATCAGACACTTTCTAGCAGCGCTAACCCTCTTCGCTGCAGCTTCTCTGTAACTGCGTGTTTCCTGCCACCTGAAGTGGAAACTCACCAACACGTCTTCGTACGGGGAAAACAAATTTCTCTGTGCTGGGGGAGAAACTGGTGTTTAATAAAAGAGAGGCTGCTACTGTACACAAAGCGTTACAGTATTACTTTAAAAGAATAGAATCTGTTTACACTGCTCACAAAGGTTTCGTACAAAACTGCAAACTGGTAATTTTTCTATTTACACGCTGTGAAGCAGAGTTTTTTTTCCCCTCCTGCTTTCAGTGTCACCGTCTATTTGTCATGTTGCCACCAAGGTTAAATGAGACTTAAAGAGAAGCATGTCTGGTGTGTGTTTACGTTTTAACCTTGAGGCTGTTCTCTTCTCCACATCCTGCAAACCTGCAGCACTTCGAGCCGTTTGAAAGCCGTTTAAAAGCTTTCTGTGTGAGTAGAGTCACTTGCCAGAGTTTGCAAAGATTAATTCATACAAAACAAGGAAAAAAAATGGTTTTAAGTGTCATTCAATAAAAGTTAAATTCATTTCAGACTGATTAAGTGCCCTTCAGTGGAGAGACTGCATTGTATGATTTCCTGCTGACTTATTTTCATTTCAGCAGAGTTTTTGTTTACATGAAAACTCAATTTAAAGTGAAATATTGCAGATCATGTAGACAAGCATCTACAGAGTCATATTGCATTTAGGTGCAACGTTGTTACAGAGGTGACGCACACACACACACACACGCACACGCACACACACACACACAAACACACAAACACTAAATTAAAGAAAGTAAAACAAAGGTTCTTCAGCAGATCTCCGTCAGATCCCATGAAAGGGATTCTCTCATTGAAAAGCATTGATCCCCTTTATGTTGTGATCCTGCAGTCGAGTGAATGAGGTTTGCTGATCAGTGTGCTGCTGTGATCCTGGGGGGTAGGGGGGGCTCAGCCAGGCTTTGGGGGTCAGGAGTGAAAGGGACAGTTGTCTCATTGTGTTTGTAACCGTTGGACGGCCAAATCCCCCCACCCCAACCCTCACCCCCCGACTGAACACTGAGAGGTTGCAGATGCAGCACGATGAGGAAAGTCCTCCCCAACATTCCTGGATTAACACCCCCCCGCCCCACCCTGCATGCAAATCAAAAGGTTATCTGCTGAGAGTAAAGAGCAGGGATGATGATACCAGACACACACACACACACACACACACACACACACACAGCACATCCATCAGCATCCGTCAGCTCTGTGACATCACCGATAGCTCTGATTGATCGGAACCCTGCAGAGGATCAAACACACAACTGTGGAAAAAACACAAACACAAACTATCAATACTGCTGTTTTTTTTTAAGCAACTTTTTTTTATTCTCTCTAAAGCTCAGTGCGTGGCAGCGAAACAGCTGGAACACCTGGAAGAAAACGAGACGAAGGTCATCGCTGCAACGATTGATTCAAAGTCTGGGAGGCTGCTGTGACAAATCAATCAAAGCTGCGTCACTGAGAATTCTGAATATGTAGAAAAAATCAGAGGTTTGATTTCTGTTGAATATACAGTAAATAATGCAGTGACTCAACAAAAGTCTGACATCTTTCTGAGTGTTTGTGCAATCAATCGCCGATCAGTTCAATCTCTGAGCTAAGTTTCTCCATGTGAACACATGAGGAAGAAGAAGAATAAGAAGAAGAAGAAGAAGAAGAAGAAGGAGTCACAGTACAGCAACAAACTGCGGCTCCACACAGTGTTGTTAAGGCAGGAGATTTTACCTTCATGCACACTGTTTTTTCAGTGTTGAAGGGAAACTGGAGCTCCTGGATGAAAGCCGAGCAAACATGGAGGTGTAAACACACAAACTCCACACAAAGGCTCTGCCTCTGCGGGGAATCCAACCAAGAATCTCCTGATCTCGTTTCAAGGAAAATCAAAAGTCTATTATTTTCATTCAGCCAAAAATCACAATTTACAAATTTGCCTAAAAGGACTTTGGGCAGGAGAACGGTGCAACATCGGTTTCGCCGATGACAGATCGGATTTATCAGTTATGACATCATGCACGCCGAGCTGTTGACAGCGGTTTGGAGACGGAAAGTTCAAATGTGAGTGCTGAAGTGGAACCTGAGTGGACCGAAAGGAGGCGAGTGGACCGCAGGAATCTGTCAATCAAGCAGAACGCGTCCAAAACACTCTTATTCATGAGCCTGAACGATATTTTTCAGTCAGCGCCACCGTGCACGTTCGACGAGTTGTTGTTTTAGCTTCTGACACGCAGTAAAGAATGTGGAGTTTGGCTCTTCACCTCTTTAAAATCCTTTTTTTCTCAGTATTTTGCAACAACTCTGCTCATTAGTTCAACATTTAAGTGGACTCTATGTGTGTGTGTGTGTGTGTGTGTGTGTGTGTGTGCAGGTGGCAGCGATGGACGCTTCTGGATGCTTCTGGATTTCATCATTTTTTCCTTTTTTGCTGCAGCATCAACATCTATTAACCTGAAGTTTGCCGAACCCTTTGATGCTCTGTGA
This sequence comes from Acanthurus lineatus, assembly GCA_029814665.1. Lineage (NCBI taxonomy): Eukaryota > Metazoa > Chordata > Actinopteri > Acanthuriformes > Acanthuridae > Acanthurus > Acanthurus lineatus. The sequence continues at coordinate 2,959,230 of JAPZDV010000007.1, read as the reverse complement.
GTCACCACCTCTGCCGCCATAAATAAACCAACTAAGAGAATAATTCCAGCCCACATATAGAGACGTTAAACCCAGGAAACAAACAGGAAGAGATCCGGCTGCGGACTTCCCTGTAACGCACTGTGCAATCGATAAAAGAGGGAATACAAGAGTCGGGCCACAGGCGAGAGACGGATGTTACCGCATGCACGATGTTTGTTCTCCTGATGTGAAAAAAGAGGAGGAAAAACTGAAACCAATGCGATCTATTTATAGCACAGGAACACTGGATCTGTCTCTGTATGAGCAAAGCAGCAGAGGACTGCCCGTCCAGAAACACCGCAGAGCTGAAAATCAAGAAACTACTGAAAAAGAAGCATCACTCTCTTTTCAGGGGAGTTCAATCAGCTGTGTTTTCCTCGAGATGAGCAGCTTTTAGACGCTAAACGCCACAAAGATGCTTCATCTTTTGATCTTCATCAGTCTCTCAGCGAAACCAAACTAACATCTTTGTTCTTCTTGATCTGGATGTTGGTTTTTGGGGCAACAGAAGAGGCTTTAAAAACTCATTTCATCTTTCAAATCAAACATCTGGTTTGTTTCATGTGAAAAGTCCATCAGAGTTGGAGAGAAAATGTCAACGAGAGGCAGACAGACAGTGAAAGCACCTGAACAACAATCGTTCTGACAAAAACACTCGACGCAGAGTGACTCTCGAACAGATGAGAGACACCTGCAGAAAGAGAGAGAGGCCGAACGGATCATCCAATGAGACGATATCCTTTCAGTCCAAACGTCATAAAACAGTATGACCACCTTTATTTTCCTTTAAACATGCGTCAGTATTTCCTGTGATCCATTTCAGTGAACTTCAACAACAAATATCACTGCGACCATTTCAGAAAACTGCACATAAGCTTTAAACATACAGGAGTTTAACCTTCAAACCCTGTGAACGGCTCCTGAAACAAACTGAAAAAAGCCATGAGCTGCACTTTTTAGTTATATTTATTCGTTATTTTCTCATCAGTTCTTCTCATAACCTGCTCCTCTGCTCCTCTGATCGCACAATGAATAAACCTGCTGTGATAGAGACTCTTCACATCCTCTCTAACTTTAACGTTGTGTCCCCTCGGTGTGTTTTACCACCTGCACCCCCTCCTGTGTATCATGCTGCATGGATGTAAAGCCTCATTTCCAGCTAATACTTTGTGTCAAACTCTGACACCAAGTTAGAAATCTCTTTAATTCCTTGCAGTTTAAAGTGGAAGCTCCCTCCCTCCTTCTCTCTCTCTCTCTCTCTCTCTCCTTGCAATTACGAGTCTCTGCCACTACGTTTCCCCTGGCAGCCGACCAATTATGTATTTTTTGAAGCCTTTCAGCAGAGCCGTCTCTGGCTTCCACTGACACCCTCCTCCTCTGAAGTGCATTAAGCCACACGGTTTGTGGCGGCTGCAGAGGCGTGAGGTTAATCAAAATAAGCCGACCCGGAGCTCTATTAATAGAAACACCTAGATCCTAAATGATGCCGCTGATTGTTGGCGGGGAAATTGAAGGCGAATGCTCGTTTGCCAGAATTCCCCGAAGTCTCCCGCCACCTCGTCCTCCCGGAGAGAGAGAGAGAGCAAAATGAATCAGAGCCTGTTTTTCATCCCTGCTTGCTTTCTTTAATTCAGAAACCAATTACTTCAGATTTTCCACTTCAGGAGAGAGACTGTGAGCGGTGAAGATAAAAAAAAAAAAAAAACCCAGGATTACAGACGAAGTGGGCGAAAAAAAAAAAAGCACAAAGACAATCCCTCTTGGACTTCGCTTCATATTAAGACGCCAGTGAGGAAAAATTTTAAAAAAAAACAAGAATGAAAATCTGTGCGCTTCTGTTTCCTCGCTCCATGTGTTCTGCACCCCGGACGACAAAGCTGCATGATGAAACATCTCCCCAGCAGAAACACCGAGCCGCGCAGCAACAAGTTCATCCAAACTGAACCCCCCCCCCCCTCCTGATTGAACATGGCACACTTCATCGCGTCGCCATTAAAAATGCATATGTTATCCTTCCATCGAACTCGTTTGGATGAGCTGCTGTTCTCCAAACGCCACTTGAGAATCCATTTCACCCGAGCCGGGATGATTTTCTCGGGATGAGGTTTGCTTACTGACGCATCGCGGCGTCGCAGCAGCATCGCAGCAGCGTCGCAGCAGCAGCGTCGCAGCAGCATCGCAGTGTTTTTATGATTCTGTATCTGCAGAATAGGCAAAAAAAAAAAAAAAGCATGTTACATTATGTATGACGGCAGGAGAAGATAGACATCTAACATTACGCTGAGATGAAACATCCTCTTAGGGCCCCCCCCTCCTCCATCTTCTCTGACCCTGTGATGTACAGTAGGAAACCCCATCTCATCCCCTCTCATCTCATCTCATCTCTCTTCTCCTCCCTCCCTCCCCCCTCTTCACAGCCAGAGACGAGTAGTGAGGCGTTTCATCGAGGAACCTGCTGCTGCTTTGCTTCAGCTTCACCTGAAAGTCCTGATGAGGAACTCACACGTGTGCGAGGAAGCTGCATCTCACTTAAGCGACTAAAGTTCTCAGTTTAATGCAGGAAACTATCGACACTGAACCTGAGACTCAAAGACACGGAGCTCAACTTGACTTGTTCACTGTGATGTGATGCTCATCAGCGTTAAGTGTTTCTCTACAAGATGAAGTTTTGCATTGTGTGTGTTTGTGTGTGCGGGTCAGCATTAAAAACTAAAATAATCCTTCAGATTTATATGGAATCAAAATCAGTTCAAGTCGGTTAGTTTCAGCTGTTTAACTGCCTTCAGACTTTTTAGGGTTTTCACTGTAAATGATGCATTTTACCATTTTTTAGTTCATCTATCTGAAAACAGCCAAAATGTTTAATGTTTGCTCTCTTTTTCTATAAGAGCGTCATTATGTCACAGTTGATGTAAATACAAACCTAAAAGGGTGAATAAAGGTTTTTAAAAGGCACTTTTGGATTCATCTAAATGCAGTTTTACAGTTTGTGAGTCTAGTTTGTTTAAAAATGTGTGTTAAGTTCATAAAAGGAAACATACATCACACACAATATATAATACATACAACTCATAACACAAAGGGATTTCATGTGATTTTCCGTCACAAAATGTCATTTTTAAACTACTTTTTTTGGAAGTTATTGCATTCATAAACAACTCTGTGCCAGCTAAAGAGGTTCAGCTACATGGGTTTTTTAAACTGAAATCTTTAAACATGACCTTTCTTTGCTTAAATTTAGGGTTCCAGTTAAATATTTGCATTAATGACACAAGTCACATGAATGCAAAAAGTCTGTCGGTGCAGATTTCCTGCAGCTCCAGCTGTTTAATCAGTGGTGGAGAAAAAAAACGAGCTCAATGAACCTGCCTCTCTGCTCAAAATGCAAAATGTGATACCAGTGAGAACACATTTAACTTTAGAGAGGTTTCCATGATTAACATCCCTGATAGATGGCGGTATGGATAAATAAATCCAGAGGTAACTGCGTGTCATTGTATCTCTGGTTCTTCCTGTTTTGCTGTATTGGAGGCTGAGCGCAGCAGCTGTTGAGGAGGCCCTTCAGTGCCAACCAGATATCAGGACTCATTCCCAGAAACTGAGACGTGACGTGCAGCTGGCAGCGCGGCGCTGTTGTTCTCCAGATAATTGGATATTGTTCTATTGTCAGTGATTGTGGGAGGAAATGGAGAGAGGCAGCGCGGCGGTTTCACAGTCGCAGCCTGTCCCTCCGCTAACATGCCTCGTCGAGGAGCTCCGTGTGAGCGTGGGAAAATGAGGATCAGGAAATTAAGGAAAGTTTCTCCGTCGCGCCCGTCAGCTGTGGCGAAGGCCGCCGCGGGCGAGGCGAGGCACGTAAAGTGGCATCCTGATAGGACTGACAGGATAAAGTCACATTTTCTACAGACAGTAAAGAAACCTGAGAACCTCAAACACAACTTTCATAAATGCAAAGACAAATTGCAGATACTGACAAGTTTTTCTTAACTGTTTTTAAAATGTTTGTGCCCCAAATATAGAATATTGGATTAGTGAGATAAGTAAGGGGTTGTTGTGCTGCAGGACTGATGAGAAAATCATCCTCAGGTGTGTTGATCAGGCTCTGAAAGGTGAGCCACGCCCACACAGACACACAGGGAACCAACAGGACACAAGAGGGCAGATTAACACAGAAAACAAAAGAGAAACCACACAGTTGTACTCCGGATCGTGACGGATAGTTTGTCATAAACCAAAGTCTCGAATCAAAACCTAAAACTTTAACCTGATGACCATGTGAGAGGAAAAGCCTGAGGACCACTGAAGCTTTTAATGAAGATATTTTACTGCAGAAATAAAAACTTTGACCAAAACTGAAGACGTATTCGAGTTTTTTTTTAACGGTCCAACGTCAGATTCTCCGTTTGATTTATCGTCCGGCGCTGCGTCTTTAAAAGGACATTCCACAAAACTGCATCCAGACCTTTTTCAAGCCTCCAAGGTGTAAAAGGGGGGGTTTAGTTTGCTTCAGTAAATCAGGACTGTGACCAAAGATAGAGGGGTGTAAGGTCAGTGATCCCCTGCACCCCACCCCACCCGCCTCTGGGATCTTTGGGCATTCCTGAAGCCTGAAGCTCTGTGCTGCATTCAGAGGGATCCGGGCTGAGCGGCTGATCTCAGTAAAGCCTGGTGTTAAAGGTAAACCTGTCTCCGGGAGAACCGGATGAAAGAGCATATTTTAAGGGCCAGTCAGGCGGGCTGAAGTGGGCCAACCCATTAGCACGAAGATATTTTACGATCAGCCGAGGGCTCGCATACCTGCACACGAGGGTTTTAATGAATTCTCGTGTCTCAGATTTCTGACTATCACTGCAACTTTGATGGGGTTTTTTTTTTTTTTTTACCAATTTAAAATTTGTAGTGTGGTTAAAATCTCAACATCCTCAGACAGGTTCATGATGAATTAGAGATCCGAATGAAAAGAGACGTCTCTGCATAAATACGAAACATCTGATGTGTTACCCGCCAACCCGTCGGCTCCGTAAAGTGGGTCAGGTCATCGGAGAATGAGGATCTTTCATAACCTGATGAAGGAAGAGTCAGAACGGTTCACTGTCAATCTGATCCACATGAAATTAAAACATGGCACTAATCGGATCTTTTCTTATCTTTTATTTATGAGGGAAAATAGATGCTGAGCAAGCTTTTCTCCTCACGTAGCTTTTACATAACCCCACATGTTCAGCGTCCCAGCAGCTCATCCGGGACTGAAAGTGCAACCTTTTGGTCGTCTGACACAACATCTGAGCTGAAAAAGCTCCTGTCAGCCTCCGAGTGAGAATTTTGTGAGTAATTTTTTTTTTTTTTTTTTATAGGCTCAAATATTTCCACGTTGGCGTCGTGAATCCTGGAGCTGTGTCTGCCCGAGCAGTAACTATGGCAGCAAATCCACAAACTGTCTGATTATTATTGTACATTCCAGCGAGTTTACACATAAACGCACCCGATTTGTACGAACAAAGTATCGCTCTTTTCTTTCACTGCTTCATCTGTGACGTGATTTTAACCACGAGGCAAAAACTGTTCAAACCCAAACAGAGAAGAAGAATTCCCAGGATGCAACACAAACATCTGCAGTGGAAGCTGTTCAGCGATGAAATCAACATGATCACATGATCACATGATCACTCGCCTCTTCATGATGTCATCAAACCACTGCTTTTGATTTGATGGGATTGATAGAAGGACATTTAGTGGCAGAAATTACAAAATAAACAGCATGTGATTAAATGCATAATCACATGCATAATTTCCAAATGCTGTATGATATTTATTTATGATAAAAAAGACAACATGTGAAAGTTTTTTCAGTTTGATTCAAGCATCACAAAGCCAACAGTGTCTCAGATATCAACATGGTTTCCACAAAGTTTGAATATTTGATTAAAAAAAACTCATTTTTGTTTATTTTTTTATGCTCGTGCATAAAAAAACGTCTCTTGAGCACCCAGACATTAGTGGCACGGTGGCGAACAGAAAGTGCCATTTGGAGCTGCTTTTCATGGCCAAAGCCAGGCCTCCTAGTTTGAATTACAGGAAAACTCAGCTTTCAGAGCCAAATGAAGGGCTGGTTTTCCTTGTTTGGTGTGGAAGAACGGAGCTCCGACCTCAAGCCCGACCGACACCTTTGGAACGAGGTGGAATGTGAATAAATCCTTATCACCCGAAATCAGTGTTACATCTCCCTGATGCTCCTGTGGCTGAACGGGAGCGAGTCCCTGCAGCCGGAGTCCAAAATCTGGTGGAAAGTCTGAAACCAGAGGAGCGGAGGCTGCTTCTGTGGCACATTCACTGGAATTAGATCTTTAAAAATCACATGTTGAGTGTGACTCTGTCGAAGTGAACGATGTGGCAACGAGCAGCCGAAGAAGCAGCGCTGATCATCTGCAGGATCCATGAGCTGTTGCAGGTGAAAGTCTTGCAGCAGAAGTGACACACAAAGAGAGAAACAAACAGCACAGGAAGGGATTATTTCTGGCTTTCAATCCTGCAGCGAATCAGATGAATCTGATCTCATGGCTGCCAACAAACTCTGCAAAACTCCTGCAATTCTGTCTGAAACCTTCAGATCAAACAGGACATGATTTTGGTGGAACAGTGGACATGAAGTAACAGATGTTTGAAGGTGGATAATTAAGTAAAAACAGTTCTCTTGTCCTTGAGAAATCACATTTATTTGCATTGATAGTTACTTTGTGGTGACAACATGGTTGTTTGTGGTGACAACATGGTTGTTGCTCGGTTTATGTTTCTGTGCAGGAATAAAACACCAAACTTTTGTCAAACGGAGGAGCTGCAGGGAGCTACGAAGTGCAGAAAGTGCAGGACTGTAACACCAAAACCCAGCCAGACTCTCCCAGCGGTCGAGCTCAGGCAATAAAAGTTCAGGTCAGGTCAGGTCAGGTTAATTAAAATCCCATGACTCCACCCACTGCAGACTTTTTCTGCATTAAAACAGAAATCTTTCCATAATTTTTCCAAAACAGAACCATTAAAAAAAAGTAAAAATAATGCTGAAGTCACTGTGTGAGGATAACGAACTGCAAGGTTTCCTGTTTGGGGCAAAACAGAGAAATAAGCGGTCAGGGAAACATTTTAATATGTTCAGCACCCACATTCATGCAACTTTCCAGGTATTTTTTCAACAATATTTCTCATTATGTTACTTAGAAAACTTCATTTGTGCAGCATGACGGCTCCAAAAATACTTTTGTTGCAGATAAGTTGCACATAAACATGATTTCTATGAGAACAGATACATCAGTCTGACTGCAATAATCAAAGAAAGTTAGTTAACTAAAACATTCCTTAATGTTACTTAGCAAAAATATGACAACAACACCCCCCCCCCTCGCCTGATAAAGTCGACTGTGTTTTCCATCAGGATGTCGTGTCGGCCATTTCAGTGACGTCTCTGGGAACGCTGCAGCCGCGGAGCCACAAACAATGCCGGGACCATGAATAAATGACACGGCTCCGAAAAAACCATGAGCAGCCCAGAGGTCCGTCTGGGCGAAGTTACCCCCCCGCCCCCAAGTCTAAAGCCCGGGCGAGTTAATTGAGGCAATATAAATGTGTCGGACGACCACAAAGCGACATGGAATGCGATGTAATTGTAGTTTACAGTTGCGAGTTCATGCAGCGACGCAGAGATGTGTGTGACAGGCAGAGCTCCACTTTTAGAGAAACAAGACGGCCGTAATTGTCTCCCAATGACTCAAACTATTTCCAAATGTTATATTTTTTGCATAAATGATGGGTTGTGTGAATTCTGAAGACATTTCAGTGGTGAGACTCGAGATGTCACTCAGATGGATCTTTTTTTTTTTTGCGATGAAACCCATCTTGTTAAATGTCATAGATTGAAAAGGAGCGATCGCCTCGGAGACACGATTCCCAGATGGATTTCCTCACACAATCAGAGCTCAGTAATCTGCGCCAGTGATACATTTTCAAGGACAGGAAATAAAACGAGTACTTTCCCATCAGCCATCTGACCAGGAGGCTCCTCCATGTTTCCTGTCTCCTGCCTCACTTTCTTCTCTTCATCAACGGACCGAAGCTAACGGTGATGCTGCAAAGGCTTTTCTTCTCTGCAGCCACATCCAAAAATCCAAAAATCCAAAAATGTCTCCCTTTGCTTCTCCTTTTCTTTCTCTAAGGTCAAAGTTCAATGTTGCAGCAATGATCGATGTCGCTGCTGCATCAACATGAAACCTGGTTATTAAATAAACTCATTTGTCTCCCATGTTGACTGTTTTGTGAAAACCCAAGAATGTAAAAAGAAAAAAGATGGAAGATGCTTCTCAACTTCCTCCAACTGTCCAAAAATTAAGCCAAAATATCATCAATTCCAAACAAATTCCAATAAACTTACTTAATAATGTGGCTAAAACTTGACAAGTTAAAGAACTTTAACTCCTTTTTGTGTATGATTATAAAAGTGTCCTGATGTTTGCACCAAACAGAGGTGGAGGGCTCAGAAAGCTTTAAGCTTCCTCCTCGGATGATCATGACTCTCCACAAGGGAAGTAATGGAAATCAGACAGGAAGTCGGGATTACAACCAGGGTTAGGGTGTCTCTGGTGTTGGATGAACATATGCCCACTCTCATGGCCAAAAATAAAAACTGTGTTTACAAGAAATCACTTGCTGTTTGAATTTCCCCGCAGCTTTAGTAATTAAAGCCCCTCTGAGTCTCTGTTCTTGAGCTCCTCTGTCAGATCTTTTATTTTTTTTCCCCTTTCTTCTTCCAGTTTCACCATCTAATCTATCACATCTGAAACCACCGGCGAGGCCTCTGGGCTAGCAGGTTGCTACCGTACATCCTCTCTGCCTGAAGACAAAAAGGGAATCGCAGTCTAAAAATAGACAGGACCATTTTTGGGACGTCTTTGATGGGGCCGACGCGGCGCGGCGGCCAACGCTGCAGAAGGAAACAACTAATCCTCGTAACTAATGTCCAGAGTGAAGAGGAAGATTGTTTTGGACCGTCATCAAAGCAGAACCTTCTAACCCAAACTTCTGCAAGCAGGAGAGAGACAGAGGCAAGGAGGGGGGGGGATTCAGAGAGAGAGAGAGAGACTATCCAGCCATGTGCTCTCCATATGCTTCACACAGCCAGCGAGGACTCGGGATTTCCGCTGTGATGCTTCAAAAAGGCCCCATCATTCTTCCACCATCAACCCCTCCTCACAAGGCGAAGCCTCACAGACTCAAAGAAGAGAGGCGGTGGAAAAAAACACACACATTAGAGCCATAAATGTGTGTGTGTGTGTGTGTGTGATGGGAGATAAAGTGAGACCAGATGAGAGACATCAACCACCGAAGGAGAAAGATGCAGAAGAAAACTGAAAGTTGCCTCCTCAGGTCGCTTCGTTCGATGGGAGACAAGACAAACATGAGGTTTAAAAAAAAAAAATCATGTTTGTTAAAGAGAGCAACAGACGGGAGAAGCTGAAGAGTTTATGTGCGAGATTTCGGAGGATCAGCAGATCAAACGAGAGTCTAAAGATGGAGACTGAACAAAAGAATCAGAGGAGCTCTGCATTAACACCCTGCAGGAGCGCTCAGGCTCCATGCAAAGCGAGTTCGAGTGGTGAAGTTCATCCCTCAAACATGTGAGTTCGCCCTGAGCGACGCGAGTCAGGGTGAAGATATGCAAAGCAGGAAAAACGGAAAGAAACTTAAGAGAAATGTGAAAAAAAACGCTTGAGTTTCTGATTTAATGGTAAATCAGCTGTGAGACTTGTAGACAGAAGTTAAAATTAATGCTTAAGTATTTTTTTATTACACTTTTTTTTCCCGATAATAGCCTCTGATGCTCTTTAAAGAGATTATAATAAATAATAAACATAATAAATAAAAGAAAATGATGCATTTTAACTGATAATGGAGAAAAATCCTCCCATTGTTGCCTCATTTTTACCTCAGAAATATGAATCAAACTCTGGTTTATAATCCTGCAGTCAGCTGGCTGTCGGCAAACAAACGCGGCCTCTCGAAGGAACAAATTTTTTGGGAGTAAATTGAGGTGAAAGTGCTTTGTGTTAAATCTTAACGCAGCATAAGAGGGAGTCAGAGATCAAGCAAGAGACGGAAAGATCAAAAGATTACGCAGGAGTTTGAGAGACGTTAAAGTGCTCTTATCGCACTGAGGGCTCGCTCTCCATATGGGGGGATATGAGGGATTAGGACAATCCATGTTGAGACCGGCGTGCCCGTGTGCTCTCTGACCCCCGAGCATCGTCTGCAGGATCAAACTGCCTGCAGGTGATTTATCAGCAGAGATGTTCAGCAAGGAAGATGGTGCAGAGGAGCTGACGGAGGAAACGGTGATCCAGTCAGACGTGCAGAGATGTGACGGACAGTTTTCACCACAATGAGGGACGTTACCGACCATGTGACTGATTAACATCAATTTTAAATGTAAAATGAAGCCAAAAAATTAAATTAAGGAGCCATGAAAAGTCTCTGATCGCTGCTTTCCATATAAACTGTCTGTTTTGTTAAAAGGACGTAAAATTTGAGCTTCATTTCTTTGTTTGTTCTCTTGGTATCACAGATCCAAAACCACTTTTCTGCAAAAATGTTTCCCATAAATGAGGAAAAAAGAGTCTTTTTTCACTGACACCTAATGAAATACTATTTAAAAAGACTTAAAGAGGCTTTTTAAACATTTAACAATCAGGCAAAGACACGATTCGACACACTTGTTCACATTTCAACATAAATGTTTTCTTTCTTTCATTGTTTTCAGTGTTTTAAGCGTGTGTGTGTGTGTGTGTGTGTTTAATTTAAGTTCACATTACAGGATTTGGTTTATAGATGAGTGCGTTTTGTAAAATTGGGTTTCCTGTAAAAGCATAATGAGGCTGAGATCCGGCTGCTGCTGGTCACCAGTGTGGCTCACATGGCAGCCCGCAGATTCCTGCTGGACTTAATGAGCCACTTCTTTCCTCTGTTTACGCCGAAACAAACCGGAAACACGACCGGAGAAACATCCAGGGAAGCCCGACAGCAACGGGAGACTGACGGAAAGGAGATGGATTTATCACTGAACCTTCACTTCCTCACTGATCGCTATTCTGAATTAATCTGAGTTGAAAATTTGTATTAATTAACCAAAGAAGAAGAAGAAAACAAGGAACAATGACCCTCAGTGTTTAATTATGTGAGAAAATTCCCCCAAAAAATTATTTCTTCTTAAAGGTCATCAGTGTTTTTTCCTCTTTTCAGTTGTCAACAATAAAAGAGTCTTTTATCTGCTGAAGTTTGCATGAAATTTCACTCAAAGTGAAGATTTTCACCACATGAATGAAACAAAATAAATAATTTCAGGCGTCTCACTGACATTTTAATTAAACTTGCATGAGAAAATGTCATTTTATTTTTTTTCCCTGCTTGAATTTTTCCTTTTTTTGTCCCCGGATGAGTGTGTTCTGCATTACGAGCTCGACCGTCTTGTAATTTCGGCGAAACAACTTGACACGATGAGGCCGAATGAGGTTTGAATGGAGCCAAACAAGAAGAAGACTCATCAAATTAAAGACATTCCTGACACATTTTCGGGAGAGAGGGAGAGTTTATTGCTTCCTGGTGGTTATTCGTCACAGCTGTTTTGCACCAAATTGGGTCGAAAATCTCAGAAAACTTCACAATCAACATGAGGACAGAAAAACATTATTTAAACGTGCGTGATTTTCCTGGAAACCTTGAAGCGGCATGGTGACGGTTCGCGGCACGGCTGTCTGGTTCTGTGAGGCGGAGTTAAAGCACTTGACAGGATTACACGGATGAGTGTGTGTTACCTCAGGAGCTAAATCAGTAAAGTGTTTATTTCCTCATTTTCCAGATCATTTGAACTTTTTGAGGAAACACTGCAGAGGTTTGAACACAACCTCCCCGTGGTGCGGTGACTTTTTCATGTTTCAATAAATGTTTTTCCTCTCAAACTGGGAATAAAACTGCAGTTTAAGGGGAAAAAAAACAATAAAGCAGCATAAAACTTTTCTTCTTGATCCTTTCTGGGATCTGATGCTCCTGCACCTACACAGGTATTTAAAGTGTGACTCACCACCGTCATCCTGTGTGTCTCTGGTTGTTACATAAGCTGGGGGGGGGGGGGGGTTCATAGGTCTGGAAGTTAGCTTCCCTGCAGCAGTGAGGTATGTTTAAATGTGTGTAGGATGCACTTTATGCAAACTTTATGGAGAATAAATAAAAAAAAGATGGTGCTGGATCGTTGTGGCAAAGGTGTGAGAAGCAAACTGTGAACGTCGTTTGCAGAGGAGGATTAAAAACCGGACTAATTAGACTGGAGACGGATAAAACTGTGCGAATAAACTGATGCGGTGTTGCTACTAGCGACAGAATGTTGCTATCAGTGTTGCTAAGAGACCGGGATTAAACGTTAGCAGACTGAGAGTTTAATCTCTGCTCGAAACACGACCACTCCTCAATCCTAATTTGTGCTCGGGCACCAACACTTTAGATTAGTGTCGCTCAACAGAAATTACGGAGATGAATAAAGTTTTTTCATTAATGCCGCGGTGAGAGATTTCACTCGTCTCCTTGGTAACCAGATGCTGTAATCTAGCTGGTTAGCTTGGTTACATTATTCTTACAGTTACGTTATTCCTTATTAATCTCACAGTTTCATTTTTCTCATATTACTCTGCAGCTGGTTTTTATCTGTATTTACGCTACATCACATCCTTTTGCATTTTGTAATGACATGATTTGTTGAAATCAGGGAGGAAATGAAAGAGGAAGAGAATTTAAACAAAACTGGTAAACTTCTCCAGCTTTTTGACGTGAAAGAAAAGCGGTAAGAAAACATTTTTCTGTCAGAAATGCATGATATCCGTTCAATAATACTCATTAAAACTGTTGAAATCCATCAGCTAACCGTCTTCCTTTGGTCGGCGCTTGTGTTGTGACTTTCACTGAGCTAGCTAGTTAGCGCACTAGCTAAAAAAGCTTAAAAATAGTGCACTCTAAAGTGGTGTAAGCACATTTGTTTCTCCACATCACTTTGTGTTTTTACTTAGTTTATCATTTAACAATCAAAGCTGACGGTTAAACACATTAAGTTTCATTTTGTACAGTTAAAATTTAAATCTCTGCATCACTGGATGTAAACATGTATTGAAACGTGCATAGGACACAAAGACAGAACAGTAAATGCATGCAGTGACAGTAATGACAGACAAAACATGAGTCTCTTTAATGCTGCAAAGGTCTGTGGTCGCTGTGATGTAACTTCTCTGTTTAGCAGATCTTTATTTTGACTTTAGTGCCTTATAAAAAAAAAAAAAAGGCTTATTTTCCATGTGCATGTCAACAATGTGCATCAGCCCCTCCCTGCTTTTAATTTGTGTGGCCAAATGAATTCAGGGGCTGAGACTTTAAACTGTTTTAAAGACTATGGGCCATATTGTCTGCAGAAAAACACAACAGAACACACTAGAAATTGCTTTCTGGCATGCCAATAACATCTTGAACGCATGACACTGAAGACAAAGGAGGGAGTAAAGCTAATCCAGTTTGCAGAGGAGAACAACCCCGTCGAAAAGAGCCCAGAAACCGTAATTCAGACGTAATCCAATCTATGAAATCACAGATTCTCCCTCAATAAAATAGAAAATAAGAGGCAAGAAGAAATCCACGAGGGCTATGAGAGCTTGAATCATACAGTGGCAGAGAGGCGAGTGTGATCATCCTGTTAAAAATTCTTTCACACTGTAAACACGACAAAATCAGCTCGCAGCCGCACAAACAAGCCTCAACCCACTTTTTAAAAAAACAAGTCCACAGATTTTAATGTCCCTCCGGCTGCCAAATGAAAATGTGCACTTAAAAAAAACAACAGCAGTTTGGACTCTTGCGTCTTTATGCATTTTTAAGATAAATTAAGACGAGAATAAAAAAAGCTTATTGTCGAAGGTGTGACGGGTCAAATGAAATCACTCGTCCAAAAATAGAAAAACAAATGTTTCGTTGTGAGCAGCTTTTGAAAAAGAGTGTCAGCAGGAAAGAGCTTGAATGTGCTTTTCATTATGAGACTAATTAGCTCTCACATTAACGACGCTGGCACCAAACAGAGGCCACCAATCATCTCCGTTATGATCTATTCACACTTTACATGTGAAAGTGAGACAGATAATTAGACGTTAGACAAACAAAAGCTAATGTAAAAGCAACATTAATCAATCTGATTTTTTTAAAAGAAAAAATAAACAAAATAAACTCTGCCTGATGGAAAAAAAAAAAACCTCATTGTGCAACATCATTAAAATATGAAATATTTCCAGCCTGTTATGTACATAGTTGGAACTTTTTGAAGACGAGATAATGATCCGTTTCTTTTGAACAGAGCAGATAACGTTTTCCTCAGAGGTTTAACGCTAAATCAAAGTCATTATCTCCCACTGAAATCTTGCCCACATATCATAGAGACGGTGTTTAATTTGAGCATTGACGAAACAACAAAACTGAGCTCTGAGCTGTTGATTTTTTTCTGCAAACACTGTAATGGAAACATGGCTTTAAATTGACTTAACTGGCATCAATCAGGTGGTAAAGAAGGTCAGAAACGAGACGAGTAAATGGGCTTAATTAAAAAAAACTCACTTTTCCGACGCACTGTGAAGTTTACACACTAAAGAGATTATCAATTGATGCACGAAACGATGAATATTCATGGTGAATTGTTTGTCGTACTTGTATGAAAACACTCCATCATGTACCAGCCCGACGCCCTGCATCCTGCGAAGCTCCTTCTCCTCGTTAGCATGAAAAAGTTTGGAGTTTTCCAGGTTTTTTTTTTTTTTTGGTGACTTTTTTTGTGTGTGTGTCACACGTTTAGTTTTTCATGCATATTCAATCAATCCCGTCTGACTCGCTGCTGGAATAGAGGGAGATTTATTGCAGGACGAAATTGATTTGCCAGAGTCGCTGCAGATCAGGCTGATTAAGTTGCAGCTAATTAGCGAGCGCCTCCCGTGACGCCCCGCTGGGATTCTGGGAGTTTCCTCGTGGAACGGGATCATGGAGGGATGCTGCCGTGGAGCCCGAATCAGCCACAAACAGATTCATCAGTAACGGAGGATGATTCCAACGTATGTTCCAGTGTTTAACGTTGTTTTTTTTTTTAAAGCTTTTGCTAGCTTGTATTCGCGCAGCGTGTGTTCGTGTGGAGTCCTCTGAAGCTTTTTGATGCCGAGCCACAACTTCAATAAGTCCCATAACACAGTTTTCCCACAACCCCAAAGTTATAGAGTATGACAAGCAATGAAAACCCGGCATGAACTTTTGGGAAGAGTTCTGGAAAAGTTTGGGAATTTAAACATGAAGTGTGTGTGTGTGTGTGGGAATGCTGGTGACGTTAACTTTGGGGAGACTTACAACATCCTCAGAAGAACAAAGTTACTTCTCCCTCCCTCTTTTTTTTTTTCCCCTCACACACTCTGTTAAAGCTTTAGAAGATCTTGTGAGGTTTAAACTCTGAGTGATACGTGCAGCCGGGCCCAGTGGATTCTGGGTGTCTGATTTCTTGGCCCTAACAAGCCTGTGATTGATGAGACTTCAGCTCGCGGCGGTAAAGCAGCGAACTGAACCTTTCCTCAGCCAACCTGTGACCAGTCCTGGGTGAAAAAAAAAAACAAAAACCATCTGAAATACTTGTTTGATTTATATGTTTTGCAGTGCCGAGCTTGTGGCGAGTCACGACAGTTTAAATAATGTCAAGTAAGCTGTCAGTCAGAGCTCGGCCTGCGACACTGACTCAGAGACTTTCTCGGGATTGTCAGGACTGTCGGCGCTTTGCTGCAGAACTGTCTTTCAGCGTGCAACCGACTCGCCCCCATCTGGCGCCGACATAGGCTAAAACAAACCACAGACATGACTTGCAAACAGTATTTGATCCAGGTTCAGTGGACTCTGACAACTTTTTTTTTTTTTTTTTTTTTTTTTTACCCAAACAAGCCGGTGATTGATGACATTTTTGCTAATGGCGGCTGAGAAACGAGCTGAAAAGGAGCCTTCTGCAGCCGAGCAGAACAACGTTTGGATGTAAAATGTTTCATTTACATTTCGCTGGTGGCACGTAGAGTTGTGTGTGTGTGTGTGTGTGTGTGTGCAGAGTGAAAAGTTCACTGCGTGTGTGTGTGTGTGTGTGTGGACTGAGTCAGACCTGGGTCTTTTCTTTTATAGAAGTTTGATTTCACCTACTTTAAAAAGCCAGATGGGTGGGATTTGACCACATATGACAACACTGTGAGTGCCAGAGAGTTATTTAACAACCACAAAAAAGCGTTTCAGACTCATTTTCGGGGCCGTTTGTCGTGACTGACAATTTATCTGACAAAACACGAAGCCGTAAACTCCACCCATCTGGTGCTGCAAGTGGAATAAAACAAATACTTTAAGTCAGAATTATTTGCAGAGAGCTTTTTAAGATGATTGTAGTGAGAATGAGCATGTGTTTTTATGTGTGTGTGTGTGTGTGTGTGTGTGTTGGAGTCAGGGGGATGTGACTTTGTGAGAAGAAGAGGAGAAGCAGCAGAGGAGGAGCGGTGTGGTTTTAATTAGCCGGCTGCTGCAGCATTGCGGGTTGGGACGTTGTGCCAGGACGTCCCGGGAGAAACAGCACTGACGCCTCCGAGGCCTGCCAAGCGTGGCCACAGCCTATCCCAGAATGCCTCTGTCACCGTCACCGTGGGGAACGGCGGGGCCACAGAACATCTGAGAAAACAATCATTTTCACCCCACCGTCGCTACGGAAACACTCTTATTTTTTTTTTCTTTTTTCTTTGCCCAGGGGGAGACTGGGAAGGCAAACAGGCCGCGTCGGCGTCTCCTCTCTTCTGTTCTGTTCTGTTCTGTAGACGTTTCTGTTCTCCTGGCTGACGTTCTGCAAAACGATACGTCACGTTTTGATGTCTTACACGTTGATGCATCACAACGCAGAGACCGTAATGAAACAGGAGGAAACAGAGGAGCTTTCATCCTCTCTGAACCGAACCGGCTGCTTAAAGACAAAAAAAAAAGATGTTTGCATTGTTTACACTGATGCTGCTGCATGAAATCAGGGAGGTTTCGTTCACTTTAAGAGTCTTGTAATGTTAAATGAAATGTAAAGGAAGAAAGAAACCAACACAGATGCACAAACATAAAGGATACAACATTCCACGAAGGCTTAATTAGTCACTAATTAATCAGTGATTAAAGCTTTAGAGATCACTGATGAGTAATTAAGTGGAAACCTCGCTGTCTTTGCGCAGGAAGATAATCTTACATGACATGAATAATAACAAATAATAAATAATATTTTCTTTCTGTGGCTCTGAAGAGACGTTTCTGAAGTCTGGGGAAACTGAACGTGATGATCTCAGCTCTGCCGGATTTATAGCTCAACACACAGCCTGAGTTTCAAACTGGAGCCGAGTTCAGACGTTCGTTAAACTCTCCTCAGCTGCTAGACGCCTGTGATGCATTATGGGAATTGTAGGATTCAGTGGTTTTGGAGGACTAGAGAACTAAAAGTCAGAACATCCCAGACACACCACTTAAAATCACTAAACACTGATTTAATTAAATTCTTAATAAAGAGACTGAGGTGATTTTCCTCCAGTTTTCGACAGTCAAACAGTCTTAAAACTGAGTCTCGGAGCATCCAAACCAAATTAATCAATCAGCATTTGTTTGAAAAAAAAAGGAGAAGCATGGGTGTTAATGAAAGACTCATGCACATCTCTTAAAGCAGACCTGATGATTTAAAAGTGGTAAACGGGTCGTTAATGAAGCCTCACGAGTTTCTCCTTTAACAACAAAACCATCTGCTCTGCATTTATGAACTAAAACAAGTCGTAATCACCGACTCCAACTCCACATCAAGAGCAGAGATAATGTCAATGATAAAAAAGTCCTTAATGAATTAATTTTGGTGCAGATGTTCTGCTCTGGAGGTGGTTGTCCTCCTGACAGAAGAACTCGCCCTAAAAAAAAAAGGCAACATAAGCGATTATAGTTGATAAGTGTTCACAAAAACCAGAGATGCAAAAGTACAAATGACATAATATTCAGTTTTAGGATGATGTAACAGCAAAAGCAACAAGTCTTAAGATGCATTCAATGACCTGCTTTAATCTAAGACTTAATGAAAACATGTTACAGATTCATCACAACATGGCGACCTAAAAGTGTGCAGCTGAGGCAGAAAGCCAGAGGAGTTTATCACAGTTAGTAATCTAAATGTCAAAGTTATACACTAATAATGTCATGATGCACCGTGCATCACGTCTGGGTTGGACTCCAGCAGTCTTGAGGTCTAAACGAACTGCAACGACGGCATTTTCTGACGCTCGGTCGCCTCCTGATTGCCATCCGAGTGATGTGACCTCGCCGTCAGATGACGACATGATTGCCTGGCTTACAGATCAGACTGTGAACTTCATCTGCCGCCGTGTCGCACACTGGCACACGCAAGAGAGAGAGAGAGAGAGAGAAAAGAAACCATAAACATGAAGCAGGAAGTGTTTCATGCTGTGCGGCGCCCCCTCTGGACGTCCTGAAAATTGCCGTTTTATTGGTTGTTTTTTTTTTTCCGTCCGCCGGGTCTCAACACAAGTCAATAACACCGACGGTGCTCATGAAACACATTTCTCAATATGGACTCAAAGTGGAGCCATTTGTGGAGCCCTGCAATTATGTGACGAGCGGAGGGGGGGGGTGGGGGGGTGCGGAGAGAGCTGAGGCGGTGAGGGGGGGGAGGGCTTGTGGGTTGACTAATGAATACCCCGGGGGTTTCTCTCTCTCATCGTGGGAGAAGAATGAAAGTATGATGGTGCGAACGACATTCAGGCTTTTCTTTTATGTGTGACAAACGGGCGCGCGGGGGGGGGGGCGGGGGGGGGGGGGGGGGGGGGGGGGGGGGGGGGGGGGGGGGGGGGGGGGGGGG
>JAPZDV010000007.1:2923207-2934054 GCA_029814665.1 Acanthurus lineatus | reverse complement strand
TTACGTAAAGAGCAGGGTAAAAAAATTGCAATTAATTTGCGATTAATTGTGCATTAACTCAGGACACTGATGCGATTAATCGCGATTAAAAATTTTAATCGACTGACGGCCCTAATAGAAATGCAACCATTTTGAAAGATCTTGCAATTTCAATTGTTAACCCAAAACATGCTTTGCCAATTTAACAAATCAACCAAATCAAACCGTTAAAACCACTTTTTAACGAGTAACTCAAACAGAGATGAAGGCTGAATCTGCACCTGGGTGGGGTTTGGTTTGGTGGGTGGCCCCCGCACCGTCTCTCAGTTACGCTTTGAAGCAGATTTCTTACAGTAACAAACTTTTTGTTTGGGTTTTCATGCTCCTTATTTTGTGTCGTTCGAGGACAGAGATCTGGTAGTCTAGTTTTTGTGGCTTTGTTTGTTAGTGTGTGTTGACGGCGGCTTGGGGGGGGGCTTCATCATCGTGTGGCCGCCTTAGACTTCCTCAGTTCCCTTTTGTTTCTTTTTGGCCAGACCTCCAGACTCCCATAGTTTTGGTTCAGTTTTGACATCATTTGTAAATAAAATCACTTTTTTTATGATTCAGTTCTCTAATATGGCGTCCTGTTTGTGTGCTGCTGGTCAGGGGGCGTGGCCTAAATGTCTTTTTTGTTGTGGCTGAAACGACGGTTCAACTTGAAGGACCAACCAGGAGATGCTGGTGCTGCCTCACACACTCATGGGGGGAAAACATGGTGTTAAATTAACTTTTGGATCAAAATAATGGAAAAAGAATGAAGGTCCTGGAGGTCCGGACTGAAATCTGAGTGATATTTAATGTTCATAAAGAAATCAGCCTGCTGATGAGCGTTTTTTCACCCAGAAGTCACAAACTGGATTTGTTCTCTGCTGCTGAAGATGCTGGGGTTTTTTTTTAAAAATTTATCTGCTGTGTTTGTGAACGTGACGTCTGTTTTATTTGTCGACTGCATGAGCTGATTCTGTATTAAATGAGTTTCCCTCCTGGGGATTAATTAAGTTATCTTATCTCGTTTCAGACTCGAGACCACACAAAAAGTCGCGTCTCCACATGAAAACCAGCTGATTTTTTTTGGTCAGTGGTTAAAGTTTGGCTCGGTTACGGTTTGACGGTTTGGGTTTGAAGTGGTTTTGGTTGGGTAAGTCCCCAGGGAACGAATGAAACAATGATTTAGGTGTGTTTGTGTGTGTGTGTGTGTGTGTGTGTGTGTGTGTTAGTAGTAACACAGTAGTCTATGAGCACTTCTGCAGTCCACTTGTGTGAATTGTGTTTGAGTAGAAACACAAAAGACATATGAAACAAACATTTTAGTGATTTTCTGTATCTGACCGCCTGTTTCTGTATCTGACCGCCTGTTTCTGTATCTGACCGCCTGCTTCTCAAATGACGAAATCAAAGTTTTCATATTTTCTCTTTTAACAGAGTTTTCTTTTGCTTGAAGAAAAAAAATCTTGTTTGAAGATTAAAAAAAAACTGATCACACCGGCTTCATTATTACCTTGAAATAAATGAAAAGTCTTGCACCATTTTTTTTTCCGTCTTGATGTTTCTGTTTTCTCTTCTGTCAGCCAACATTTCTGGGGTTTTTTTTAATGTTCTTTATGTTGTTTTTGCATATTTTGATAGAAAGATTTAAGTTTTTTTCTCAAGACCACAGTGGAGGATCTAAAGGCAGCGGTTAGATGTAATGACAGCAGAGACAGCGGTTACGCCGTCATGAAGCCGTATATCTTTCTGATTCCCTCTGAGGGAAACAGCATTGACAAGCGCTTAATGACACGCTGAAAAGTAACCGCAGAAACACCTTCACACTCTCATGAAGGGACGGTTCGTATGAATCAAAACGCCGTCACACATGCAAGTGCATCTGTGAGCATGCACACCGAGAATGCATCGCTGCTCTCATTTCCTCAGGTGTTTTTTCTTCCCTCTTTTGTTAGAAACTAAAAGCATTAGATGACTCAGGTGAGCCGTCCAGGTGCGTCTCATCAGTCCGGCCGCGCTGCAGTGGGCGGGGATTTATATCCTCCTCTGAACTTAAACTTTGGAAACAAGTCAGGACAAGATCATCTGACAGACGTTTTTTGCTAATTCTCTGCACTAATTACATTTGCCGGGTTTGTGTGTGTGAAAGGTGTGCACGCATTTGGTTAATTAATCGCCGCAGAGGACTCCCATGATGCCTCCTCTGCCAGACACAGAGAGAAGAGGAGAGAGGAGGAGAAACCACCTTCATCGCTGCAGATTTTTTAACCTTTCATTCCACTTTTCATCTTAAGGGTGTACAATGACTCAGAGGGCGAAGACGAACGCAGGACTCGAGCTCCAGCCTTTGATGTTGCCGGCTGATGAACAAAAAAATAGACGGAAAAAAAAAACCCTCAGAGAGCCGAACGTTTCATGTGAATATTTAAACAAGCGAAAATTATATCGCCTCTCTCTTCTCTTTTTTAAGCTAACTTCATCTTTGCTTTGCTGCCTTTTTTCTGACACATTTAGACATTCAGACCAGAAAAATATCCCCTTATCAATAAATAAGAGTCACCATTCATGACTCACACCTTTTTTAAAACCTTTGAACCGCCATCTTGATTTGTGAGGAATGCAAGTGCTCTTCACCGAAAAGAGTAAATAAATAAAAGCGCTGAGACGCTCTCCTGCCTGCACATTCCTGACTGGCACTTAGTTTCAAAGTAGCGCTGCCCACCGCGGCCCTGCATACTTTCATATACCAGTGCCCCCTTTTCTCCCCGGGGCCTGAGGTGAATGTGGCCTTTGAGAGCGAAGGGAAAGCAAACATGTAGCCGGCAGCTCTCGCCTGGGAAAAGAACATCCAAAGTGAGTGGGCTGTCTTCAGAGCGACAGCCTGAGCAAACAACCTGAGAGGGCTTCATGAGAGTTGATGGTGGAGGGGTGGGGAGGTGGAGGCTGCTGTGTGTGACTGAGGGGCTTCACGGAGTCGGCCAGGGTCCCACCTTTTCATGCAACAGAGGCTCTTTAACATATTTCAGGAGTCAGAGATGGAGGGATGTGATACCAGACGACTTTAGAAATGTAAAAACGATTCACGGTGCAAAAACCAAAAATTAATTGAGGCACTGAAGCGTGAGGGAAGTTTTTTTGGGGGGGAAATTTTGAATGCAACACACACATAAATTCATGCAGCACACTCCGTGTTTAACTCTGCTGGTGTGTGTGATGTTTTATACCTGTTGGTGGAAAATTAATCAAATCTGAATCCAGCATCGATACGTTTTTACCCTCCGAATCATTCAAATCCTGATACAGAAACTTCTGAGTCACTGAAGCTAAATTAGCGTTCTCACCTCTTTGCTGCACCCCCAAAATAAAAAACAGCATCACTTGAAAAACTCATTAAAATATGTTTCTGTCTTCTAAAACACCTTTTTCAGAAGCTCCCTGCTTTAAATACAGAAAGTACAAAAATCGATCATCTTAAATTATTTTCATCACAAGAATAAAAGTTTAACTGAATGTGATCAGGTAGAAAATTTGACTTGAGGAGCTTCACAACTCTGCTGGTCTCATAAAACTGCAAAAAAAAATCTCCAGCGCTGACAGAAATCGAAGGGATCAAGCAGCAAACTTAGAGCTGAAAAAATGAGGCCAAGCTGAAAAACCTGCAGTTCCTCAAACGGCCACTTGAGGCGGGCTGCAAAAGCAGGTCAGTCTTAAGAAACTCTAACAGCTAAATGTCCAAATTTAAAGCAGAAATTAACGTTTGACTGACACAAAACAGTACGGTTAGTAAATACAGAGTTAATTTTTTCTATTCATGACAACTGTACTTGAATTTCTATATAACTGACTTGTTTATATTATAATAAGGCTTGAATTTATGCATAATTAATGGCATGGCGAGTTTAAGAGATAGCTAGCCGCTAGCTGTCTGTTAGCTGTCACCTCAGTTGATCTGAGTCACCGACTTTAACCTCTTTGTGTTTGTCGTCTTGGTGCCTTTTGGAGAATTTATCAAGCAAAAATCACTCTTTGCTGGCAAAGAGGATAAAAAGATTTGATAAGAGATTAATATTCCACATAGTTTTCAGACTATTTTACTAACCTGTGACTAAAATCTAAATAAACTTGACCAACCTGACCTCATTTGAACCAAAAGAAACCAAACTGGAGCCTCAGGAGGAAAAAAAAAAAAACTAAAATGAAAGTCAGTTCAATCTTTTTGAAAAATGCTCACAACTTGTTGCTTTTTGGGAAAGTTTGCATCTGATTGATAACTTTCTGATCCAATTATGCAACCACATGTCAGGAGTTTGGTATCAGGCTAAATTTACTGAAGTGAAGATGATGCAAGGCCTCATGATTGCTACCTCACTTTCAGATTGAAGCAGAAAATCCTTGTGCGAGGCAGCTCGGTAATGACCTCTTTTAACTAAAGGGATTTTTTTCAAGTAAACTCCAGTATTGCTTTTTTGCCTCGAGCGAAGAATCATAAAACATCTTTCATGCCGTGTGGAATCCAACTGGAAGTAGGTCAATATCCCAGAAATAATTCACACAAACAACCTGAAGAGTTTTCTTTTAAAAAAAAAAAAAAAAAGAAAGAAACATTTTTCACACTTTCTGACTGAAACAACAAAATCTGTCGGCTGAGAAAACAAAAGCGTCTGTTTCCCGTCCAGGTTGACTGAGTTAATAAAGTTAGGAAGAGAGAACAGACTGTAAATAGTATCACTCCTCATTTTGCCTTTCAGTGTGTGGCTTTGAGTGGGGGGGGGGGGTGGGGGGTGGAGTGGGGTTTACTGGCTTGTTTATCCAGCGCACCCCCCTCCTCCCCTTCTCCCCCCAAGTCGTGACTACTGTTCACAGAGCCGGGATCAGAGCCCACAGATCCGGGCTTTGAGTGTTTAGCCCGTGGATTAGCTATTGTGCCGGGCTAGCACGATCACCCCCACCCACAGCTCCGTGGTCACCCCACCCAGGCGCTCAGCACCGAGGGGGGTCCGAGCACAGCATTCGTGTGGAGCTTGCAAACAGGATTTGATTGGCTGTTTTGGGGGGTAAAAATTGTTTTCTTGGTCGTTGTTTTTGCAGATTGAACCGTCGTAGCTCGGCTGGCTGCTGATCGACCAGGTGAAGGAAGTTTAGATTCCAACTATTTTCATTTAAAAAGACAGTAAATGAAGCTTTAGAGAAGCGTTTTAATCAGCTGTATCATTATTTAAAGTTTATAGAGGGACTATTTTTTTGATAAACAACAGCAGAACTCACTGATGTCCTGGAGACGCTGCAGAGAAACTCCGGATGGATGAGCTGGTCGCCACAATAAAAGCATATAAGTCAAAGTTCCACTGAAACCAAAAACATGCAACATGTTACATGGTGAGCTGTGGAGGTGAGGGCAGACGCATTTTTGAGCTCTGATAATAGCCAAGCAGGCTAAACTTGCAGCTTCCTGTCAGTCTTTATGCTAAGCTAGGCTAACTGCCTCCTGGCTCCAGTTTCATACTCAACACAGGGAAATGAGAATAAATGATCTGCTCATTAAACTCTAAAGTTTTTGTGATTGAAGGCTATTATTCCTCCTCAAACAGAAAAACTCTCTCAGTTTGGGGACGAAGAGTTTGAATGTTGTGGGTTCAAGTTGATTCATGTTAAGGATTTAAAAAACAGGACATTTTGACGTCTTCTGCATCATTTCTGATCATATTGTCATAAACTGTCTTCCGCAAATTCCCAATATTTTAGTGAAGTTACATCCCAAATCCCTTTATATCTGTTTTTCCTCATCGATTTGAAAATATTAGAAGAAAATATAAAGAAAAAGACACATACTTCTTCTCAATGTTTTATGAAATAAGCACCAAGAAAAGCTTATCTGCCTTGATTTTTCTTGTATGATAAAATAAAACCATGACATCAAAACACATGTAAAGATTCTTTTAATATCTAAATTTCTACTGAAATCCCAAAGCTTATCTAATTCTTTCTGTTTATCTTAAAAGAACAACATCCAAATGAAAAAAGGAAGCTGGTGGACAAATGAAGATGTTGTCAAGAAATAAAAACCTTTAAAAAAGGTCGAAGGTGTGATGATAAGAAAGTGTAACAAACAGTCATCTTGAAGTAATAATTTTCTTAAAACAAGTAAGAAATGACACCAATAAGATGACCTGAAACCACTAATGCCTTTTAACCATAAATTAAATAACTATATAACTATTAAATAACTATAAATTTATAACTTATTTAAGACTCTGGTTGTAACTTAATAGCTTATTTACACAGAAAAATGTAATTCAAATTAAAAAACTGACATTATTTGCATTTTTTTCTGACATTTCAGCCTGAAATGCAACTGTTTGCTCTTTATCAGATGAGAATAAACTCATTTGTTGTTCTATGATTTCAGGCCTCGTGTGGTAACTTCATCCTCTCACACAGCGCTGCCGCCACCGCTCATGCCACATAGCTGCGGTGGCGAGGTGACGGCCTTCCTGAACACCGGGGGCAAACAGATGGTCGACAACGGCCCAGGAGAGACGTCTTTGAGCTGGCGGCAGCGTCAGGAGCTGCCAACAAAAAGCCCTCCAATTCCAAGCTTTCGGGGAGGGAACAATGGGCCAAATGGAGGGTCAGTCGGTGCTCATTCACTCGGCAGCTGGCTGAGAACCAACAGGTCGGCGCAGACAGCACTCCACCTCGTCAACAAGAGGGGGAAACCTCGCCACAACCAGACAGAGATGGAGATGGAGAACTCGTCGGCAAATGATCAAAACTGAGAGAACCAATCAGCGGCCGGTGCAATCACAGAGCTCTTTGTTGGCTCGCGGTTTTTGTTGTAGCACCTGCTTGACACCTTAACACTTTGATCATTCAGCCTCTCGCCTCTCTGGATGGGAATTCTCTCGTTTTCTCCAACAATGAGCAGGTTCGTGGCACTTGCTGTTGAGGAATGTGCACAAAACGATGATGCACGGTCAAAACCTGGATTTATTTTGAGATTATTTGATCACAAAATTATTTTGAAATAATCTGAGTGATTTTTGTCTCTGAATATAAAACCAGAAGAAGCCGACTGCTGCGACTCTCGTACGGATTAATGAGAAAGATTTGGCAAATATTGAATCAGTCCGTTCGAATGCATGTTGAATGAGAGTGCAAACCTCGCAGGGCACGCAGAGGCGCTCGCTCCTGATGTAATTCATTCACATTTTGATAATTATTTCTCCTGGGCAAAAGAAAACTGCTAACTGAGTGTCTTACAAGCGAGGGTTTAATTTCAGCTTCGCCTGCGTTTGTAGCCTTCAACCACAGAACTGTGAAATAAACACTAACGTGTCACAGATTCCAGTGAAAACAGCCTCCTTGTGTCTTTTTCTTTAAAAAGGGGTCTGTTAAGTGATTCACGCTGTACAGTAACATGTGCTTTAACCACCTGTCTCCCTGTCTCATTGTGTTTCTGCCTGCATGCCCACCAGCCTGTCTGTCTGTCTGGCTGTCTGTCTGTCTCCCTGTCTCACCTCACTGCTAGACAAAGTGGCCTGACTGAGCCCAGTTAAAGTTAATAGCTCTCCACAAGCACAGAAGCCCAGACAGGCCAACACCAATAAAACTCAAGCAAATTATATCAGAGGAAAAAAAAAGAGGCACAGAGGAGTCGTTTTTGTTATTGGGCTCGGCCTTCCTCAGCTCGGGAGAAGGACTCATGCGTCACGTCAGGAATAACTTTTGGATCGCTGCAGAAACGAAAGTGCACAAGCCGAACCGTCGTCAAAGCCCCGCCTCCGACATCCTGAGAAGGGTGAAAAGTGTCCTGGCAAAGCTCCTGTCCTCTCAGCCTCTGTCATACACTGCGTCCTGTGGCAGGCTGCCATCGCCAGACATCTGGCCTGGTTACTTTCCACCAAAAAAAACACAGTTTACTGAAAGTGGGCAGAACGTGGAGGTGAAACCAGCATCACATTGGAAGTTCCTTTAAAAAAAATCCTCTTGGCCTTTTAATGATGGAAAATGTTATTTTGAACCATCTCAGAGATTGTTTTATTGTTCATTATAAAGCTAAAAACACAGATCTTCTCTTTTTTGTTTCAGGATTCATTTGTTTTTTTGTTTTTTTTATAGTTCTACCTCTATACAATTAATTCTGCCCTCTAAAAAAATTACGACCGCGCTGAACGACTCTGCAGGATGATTTACATCCACTGCCGGTGTTAAGAGCCCCCGCAGGAAACGGTGTGTCCGGTACACAGAAAAGGCAGAAAAACATATAAAGACATTAAATTTGTTGTAGAAGGCGCCTGTTTGACTTAAACGCCAGAGCAGAGCAGAGGTCACTTCCTGCCTCGCAAGCTCAACCACGGACACCATTGTTCGGTTATCTTAAACATTCCTGTGACCTCACAACGCTCGCATTGTGGAAATGATCCAAGAATTAAAAAATGTATTTAAATATCGTCGCCACTGGCCGTTAAACAAAGCTAAGAGGTCTGCAGCCGTGCTAGCTGCTGGCTATGCTCACGCTAATGTCAACCTGCTAATATTCTTATGACTGCAGTGTTAGTTCATGTTTAAATTTACACCTTTTTCTCAGTTTTTCACTTTAGTTTCACTTTTAGCACAAACTTAAGCTGCCTCTGTTAAACACACACTGTTGCATGCAGTGTGCACGAGGTTTGGACATGCAGCTTCATCAAAAAAATGCCTTGAACTTTGACCCTGTTGCTCAAAAATACACAACAGGCTGATGGGAATGTTATTAGTTTTGCAATTATTGAGTCACAAACTAAATTTTTAGCTAAATTTATATCTTGACGATGGTTATGGGTGAAAAATGAAGTGATTTCTGCTCTGAAACAATGTTTCTATATTTGTACACTATCGAATAGATAATGGTTTTAAGACTCTTCAGGCTGGACTAAAGTGGTGAACGGGGACCAGCGTTGCCCTCCTTTTAGTTACTCAGCTAATCCAGTATGATACGAGGTTCGCCTCGGTGCGAAAAAGCTCTAAAGTCCCCGTCTTTGAACGGCCACTCGTGAGTCATCTTCAGTCCGGTCACATCTCAGGCAGAGATGTGAGAGTTGAGTTGTCAGTCCGTGATATCGCGGACTGTCAGGCTTTAATGCCGTTCACCAAGCAGGGCGTAGTGAGGCCGACACATGGTTTGGCTCAGTCTCCCAGTCCGGCCGCCTGTTTGTATCCTAGTCTGGACTGGAAAGACTGGGTCCGACATTAGTCAGCGAGTACCGGGAGTGTTTACAGCTCCGAAAGATAACAACCACAGTCAGAGCGTAGATTTTTTTTTATGTGATTAACACTAAAAGGCATCGTCTCATCTGTGGTTAGATCCAACTGGCTGGTTACACACACACACACACACACACACACACAAAAACACAAGACATTCACAGCTACGATGGGATGTGTGTGTGTGTGTGTGCGTAATGGGAGCTCGCTGCTCACCGAGACCCAAATCCCCGGGCAGCGCCTCTGCCAAGCAGTGTAAATATTTAGGGTCACCTGTCGCACAATGGAAAATGAAAGCCATGACTTTCACTCTGTGTGTGTGTGTGTGTGTGTGTGTGTGTGTGTGTAAGTAACAAAGAAAGACAGAGAGCACTTTACAAGCTTGTGTGTGTGTCTGTGCAGGT
Source organism: Acanthurus lineatus (assembly GCA_029814665.1). Taxonomy (NCBI): domain Eukaryota; kingdom Metazoa; phylum Chordata; class Actinopteri; order Acanthuriformes; family Acanthuridae; genus Acanthurus; species Acanthurus lineatus. The sequence continues at coordinate 2,924,401 of JAPZDV010000007.1, read as the reverse complement.
CTACATTGTATGCCAGTGCCGTGCACAACCTTGTGTGTGTTAAATCAGCTCATATCCGTGTGTGTGTGTGTTTGTACAGCACATATGTCTTTGTGTGTGTGCGTGTGTGTGTGTAGATGCATACGAGTTGCTGTGGACAGAAGCCAGCAGCACATACCTGCATGTGTTTGTGTGAAAACCCAGACTTTTTTTTTTTTTTTGTGGACTCTTCGCTTCCTTAAAGAGCCGAGACTTTGACGGGAGGCAGAAAACCGTTATCTTTGTGATGTGGAAGCCGTGGCATTCAGGGCACCACATTAATCACTGCTGGAGAAAAAGGCTCTCCGCTTAACATAAACACCATCCTCCAGAAACAGAGCAGGGCACACACACACACACACACACACACACACACACACACACACACACACACACACACACAGCAAGGCCGAATGTACCAACACTCGCCTTTACTGTGTCAGTCAGCGGCCTCATTTCTTTAATTCTCGTTTTAACTCACATTTTCAGGCAGTTTTTGGATTCTATATAAAGCAAATGCAAATGTGAGCAAAAGAGCAAGTAATTTAAGCTCAGTTTCTCCAGACTACCTGTAAATTACTGAGGTTTTTACTGCTTCTGGTCAGACAAACAAGAAGCCATCACAGGCACCATCATAAAACAAAAAATAAAAATCTGTATTAAAAAACTCAGACTGATGAAAATGATCAGTTAGAGGCACCGTCTTAAACTAACGGATGTTTTATTGTGAAAACTTTGTGATTTCTGCCTTTAAAACTTAATTTACTTTTGCTTTGACTAAAATAAATAAATGTTAATGGCACATTTTAATGAATACTGAGTAATGACACCTTCAGCACTGGGAATTATTCGATAAAAACGGGGTAATCTGCATTTAAAACCAGTTCATCGACATAACTCAGCATGATTTGCACAGTATTTGCATCGGCTCACATGCACATGCCTGCAGAGATACCAGCTCTTGTATATCTATGTATATATTTCTGATATATCCTCCATATATGAGCAATAATTTCCCCGACATGATCGCAGAAGTGAAGAAATTGTGAAAAAAATGCGACTCAAGGCAGAAAAAAGGTTTGAGGTAACAGTTTTAGTGGGGAGAGGGGGGGTGCAGGAGGCTGTGCTCCAGGAGGACAGAGGTGACTTTAAGAATAAAAAGCAATCCTGTGTTAT
>JAPZDV010000007.1:2912625-2923107 GCA_029814665.1 Acanthurus lineatus | reverse complement strand
CCCCCCCCCCCCCCCCCCCCCCCCCCCCCCCCCCCCCCCCCCCCCCCCCCCCCCCCCCCCCCCCCCCCCCCCCCTACACTGGGAGCATTTACAGGCACTTTGAAAAGAGCCTCAGAGACCTCGCGACGAAAGGAAAACTAGCTGGAGACATGAGGGGATAAATATAACTTTGTGTGTGTGGCCTGCGGTGGACTCCGCTGCTGAGGCCTTCAGGGCCCCTCCGCTCGCAGAGGAAAAAAGACAGCTTTGACCCCACAAGGAGTCACTGCGGCACTGACCCCCACGACTCATAACGTTATCGGTGCTCAACGTCTTTTCACAAGAGGTACGACGAGGCCTGAGCCTGAGTTTGAAACCTATCAGGCTGCATAAATAAACCATGAATAAAAACTTGTGTTTGTCGCCTGTGTGACTCACCTTGAATGGTCTGTATTCAGCACCAACAGGGCGCTCTTGTGCTCCTTTTACCCCTAAACACTCCCAGATACAGTCAGCCTGTTGTGACCTTCACTGGTCATAAAACAGAGGTGGAAAGTACCGAGTTACGAGCACGAGCACGAGCACACGACAAGGGAGTTTGGATTAATTTATATCCACTTATGTTTTCTCCAAAGATGTTTTTATTTCAGAGTAATTAATCCAGTTTTTAAAAAGTTCTGCATGAAAATATTAAAGCACAATCAAAAATGTCGAGTAAAGCAGAATTAACTTTTTATTATGTTTCCCAGAAGACAAAACTTGAAGGGGGAGGGAAGTGGGGGTGAGTAACAACAGAAAGCATAACACAAAACATAAAAAAAAAGAGAAATGTTGAAGCAGAAATTGGCCCCCTTCACTTCTGGAAAGGTGGTTGGACTCATGCGGGGAAACTCCCCAAAGCCACCCACTAATTCTTTGAAAATAATAGAGAAACAAAAGCCAAATCAAAAGCAACACAAGCTGAGAGTCGCTGAGGAGGAAGATCATGTTGTGATCTGAGAGCGAAGCTCAAACAGGACGAATCCATCCTGATTAAAATAAAGAAAAACGCTTTGAAACATACAATCAACCAGAAACACAGACGGTCAGCTAATGGTGCTGAATCTCAACCAACTGAGCAAACAAACACCAACCTCTTCATAAAACTTCCACCCACTCAGGCTGATCACCTTCAGCTGAGGTGGAACATCACAGGTGAACCTCACAGCTCCTGACGAGCCCAGGTGAGTGCAGCCTGTAACCAGGAGCTTAAGATCCCTCTGAGCATAAAACACACAGCATATTTAAAGTGTAAAAACACTCATCAAACTTATCAAACATGAATTCATTTAAGCTTTATTAATCCCACTGAGAGCTACCCAGCGGTTAGCATCCACAGTTAGCATCCACAGTTAGCATCCACAGTTAGCAACTAGCTGTTGAAGGAAAAGGAGCTTTTAGCAACTCAGAAGATGGTGGAGCCTAAACAGGAAGTAAAACAGTGAATTTTGCACTTATCAGATGGACACAAAGATGATTTAGTTTGGTCTTCACTAGATGTATAATCACAGTTATTTGCCTACACAACTTTGAAATTTTTACGACTTTTTCAAGTTTTAAATTCTCTTCTAAGCATATGAGAAATACCTGAGTCACATTTTAAAGCCGATCTAAAGTGAGATAAAGAGCGACACGTGATAATGACACAATAACACTGGTTTGTCATTTTGTTTTTGGCTTGGAAAGTCCAAATAAAGTGCTTTTGTAAGCTAATATACTTATGCATTTGAATTTCACATTTATTTACACTAGTAACTAACTATTTACCTTCATTTGTAAACAGAAAGTCTTCTGGGATGCCTGAATCTGAGCCGGCTGAATCTTTACATTCAGATCTTTGGTGATGCTGCTTTTCTTTTCTTTTTCACTTTTATAGAGCATAAGAAGTATTAAAAAACACTTTGTCATTTCCACAAAAATTAAACCCTAAATATGAATCTTTCATCTTTTCAAATGGGCCCATCAAAGTTGTCGGTCCCTAAAGCTGCCCGACAACTTCCAGAAACTGATTTAACGAACTGCGACATAAAATAGTTTATCCAGCAAAGAGTAAATTGGAGTCAGACGGAGATACGGAGATACATTTTTCATGACTTTGAGCGGACTCAGCTCAGAGTAATTTAGGTCATCCTGCGTTGGTCTTTGTCAGCAGCTTTTCTCACAGTTGCTGAGGTTTAGAAGGCGAACAGCAGCTTTGATGCCTGATTGGCTTGAGGGGTCTTGAAGTGTTGATCCAAAGAGCGAGAGAGACTCAGACATTGGTGTTAAAAACAGTGTGTAGTGGTTCTTTCTGTGTCAGTATGACACACGAGGATGTGATTAGTGAAAAATGTGGACGGTCTAAACCTCACTTTGCATGTTTTGCATTCTGGAACAATGAATCTTCCTCATATTATCAACTTTGCTACATAGAAGATGTATTTAACTAAAGTGCAGTCAAAGTTAAACAGTGGCCGCAGCTAAAACAGGCGCTCCGTGAAATATTTACATCTCACACTCTGAGGGTTTTAACTCAGCTGATTCGAAGCATCCGTGTTTATTCACACTTCGGTATTATTTCAAACCACATCAGGTAAATCCATGCTCTCAGAAAAATAGATTTCCTGTCATCATTAGCACTTGAATCTTGTTATAACTTGTCTTTCAGTGAGTCAGCTCATGTGGAATTGATTATTATGCAAATTAAGAAAATGCAGAGCGATGACATTTGACTCCTCACAAAAGGAAACAATAAGAAAAGCAAAGCAGGGGTTTGATTGTGTAATAATAAATAAAAAAATGTGAAATAAAAAAATAAAACTATGCATACCATTTTCATATTATTTACTTCTTATGCATGTGTGAAGCTGGTAAAAATGGTCACTTCAAAAACTGGTTTCTAGTTCCTCTTTTTTACAACCTCAACTCTAATAATTAACTATGAAAACCTGTTTATTAAGGTTTTTATACAACAACAGAGTCACACTATAACAAAAACTTCTCTACAGATTTTGTCTTTATCGACCCACCAGGTGTTATAAGTTAGTCTGTGATGCGTTCAGGGTTGCAGCACTTTTGGGGGTAAAGTCTAATCATCTTTTTAATACTGAAGGAGATTGATGAGGCCCAGGTAAAGAGAGTCTACACTTGCCCAGAACACACACTGCTAATCTCAAGCTAATCTCATGAAAGCTCTGCTGGGATTGATTATTTTATGTGAGAAAAAAAAGGAAAGAGATAAATTTGCATTAAATTAAAGGTGAGCTATGTTAGCTTGAAGCCTGATCGACTACATCCATCCAGGTGTTCCAAATGCTAACATTTGCCTTGCTAGCTAGTCCAGTGTATCCAGGAACATCAATGTTGTCATGAATTTACTATCCAGAGAGACATTTCCCGCTAAATTTCCTCCCTGACTTCTAGTTTGCAGCACTAATTAGCATCACAGCTAGAAATTTTAGCGTTTAGCAAAAGCAAAGAAGTTCAGCCAATCAGAGGCAGAGTAGAGATGAATCTCACTGCAAAGTATGCCAGGTAGGCTCACCCAGCAGGTCATTATGTTCACATTATACACCTGTGAGAGTTTAAAGAGCTGTGAATCAGCAGCAGTGACTCAGAGTTTACTCCTGCATGGCCAATTTTCTGCCTTTCAAAACTCTAATCTGCCACCTGTCCGGAGTTTCTGACACGTAATTCAACAGAAAAGCAACACATCAGTCTTGTTGGTTTAACTGCATCAATCCTCCTTCTGACAAAAAAACCCTAAATATAAGCCAGTGAGTGTCCTGCTTAATGTGAACCGAGTGAATTCATAAGAGGAAACAGGTGAACTCAGCTGCTGAGTTTTTTTATGGCAAAAATAATAATGTGCTTTCGCTTCTGAAGCGAGAAAAAAAGGAAACAATCAGCACATGTTTTCAATAAATGTTATTCAGTATAAAACTAACTGTTTATGCATTCCAGGTTTTTTTCAGCGTGAATTAAAAACACTTTTGTTAAACAGTTTGGAATAAATCAGACAAACTGTGCGCAACATGTCAAAATATGAACTTGCAAAAACACTCGTTTCTGTTTTTTTTAACTTGAAAGTTTTGTTCGGGATGAAGGTAAATCTATTTTCTAGCAGATTCTGCTGTTAAACGCATCATGGTTAACGTCATGTGTGTCACCGGGGATCTTTAAATTAGATGTTTTTTTAGAGGGAATTTACAGGCTTCTCCTCTAATGTGTCCTTTCCTCTCCGTCGTCCGTGAGTTTCGTACAGATGCTCCAGCTGCAGCGGCTTTGCAGAGACTCAAGTCGGTGTGTTTTTCTGTTCTTCAGCACCAGAGGTCTTTTTTTTTTCCTTCTCTCTCTCTCTCTCTCCCTCTAAGTTTTGACTCTCTGGAAGCACACTGTATAATTTTCTCTAAGTCAGCCGAGTCTCTATTTTTTTTCCAACCACTAATTAATTATAATTCAGCATAGTTTGATGCAGTCAGACCAAAGGAATGCCGGAGCCTGCAAGTCGAGTTTAGAGGAGCGGAGAAGGCTGACGGAGGGATGGATGGATGGATGAAGGGGGGAGGAGGAGGAGGAGGTGGGAGTCTGTGGTTTCTTTTAGCTCGCAGGCCCGGCCCATTGAAAAGATTGAGTTACTTGTATGACTAAAGTCTCGGAGGCAGAGGAACGACACACACTGCTGAAGCTGCAGAGGTGTGTGACAACGGATGTCTCATCCAACCTTCTGCTGGTTCATGTCTCCAGTCCCATGTTGGTTTTTAAATTCAAAAAGCTCGGGGACAATTTAAACGTCACATGCAACAGGTCGAATTATTGGCAAAGCCATATGTCCATCACTGTAGACTATGGGATGTATTTTTAAAGCATTACGAAGTGTTTTTTGTGGTAGAAATGTGTCTAAATGTGTGTCAAACGCCACAATTTTATGTCAACTGTTAGATATTTCATCCATAAATCATGTCCCATGTGCACAGTGTAATTATCTTTATTATATTATTTTACTTTGGGTTTGATTTTTTTTCTGTTTCTTTCTCTTTTTATCCCCTCAACTTCTGCTCATTTGCTTCCAAGAGTCAGAAAAAGAGGCGACTACAAGAGACAAAGCAAGAAAAAAACTGAAGCAAGAACCCAGTTTCTGCGTCCCTGTAATTACTTATTACATTAAAACAAATATTTAAACAAGCAGCAATAACGACGCAGCAGCATTCACATAGCTGGCGATGCACAAACCCCTTTTGCTAGACAAGAATGTAAATACTGGAAAATCCTGCAAACCCTCAGATTGCATTCACTGCCATTCACTGTTTTTTCTTTTACAATACAGTACAATGCCAAAGTTTTGCAAATGCTTTTTTTTTTTTTTGCAAAATCTGTGCAGGGAAACGACAACATGGGTTAAAGTTGGAGAAAAATCGTGGAACGGACAAATAAAATGCGGTGAGGATCAGGACTGTAAATGGACTGATTGAGTTGAGGGAAAGATGGTAGTGGCAGTTAATATAAGCACATATTGTAAGTGTAGTTGTAAGTGTGTGACAGGAGCTGAACTCTTGTCTCCTGTGTAAGTCGGACCACACGCCCACACACCGTGCTAACCTCCACGCTCACTTTCTGCCTCGCTGCAGGACTCATTACTTTCTGGGTTGGTGCTAAACTCCGGTTGGTCATAAATCGTGGGGCGCAGAATCATCCAACATGGGCGTAACTTAACTCTTTCGGAGTCCTTTTGGCGCGACAGCTTGTTATTTAGACTTGAGCAATGATTTAAGTTAGTTGTGTATAAATATAATGCTAAAGATTTTTCTGCACGAAGGAAAACATGGCAGGAGTTTTTAACCACTTTTTCAGTCTTTGCACGTCTTTAACTGGAGAAACTTCTGCACCGCTCACCCTGAATCAGAGTGGGCATCTAATGACAGCGATGCATTTAAGAGCCTCATTATATTTTTTACCTCCTTCTGATATAAGAGAGCAGCGTCGGAGCAGGAGGAGTCAAACCAGAGCTGCACAACGAACTCTCTGTTGACACACTTTCCTCTCAGCTGCATCAGTGAATCACAGCAGGATAAAACAGCTCACCATATGTTTCATTCAGCAGACATGAGAAAGTGTGCGCTCGAAATGAGCCGAAGGTGTTCTGATTGGAAAACTATGACTGACTTCATTTACATAAGTGCTCTTAATTAGGTGCTAAAGTGAGTAAAGCTGCGGCTGTCGACTTTTCATGCATGGCAGCACCGAGCACATTTAGTCTGAAATCCCTCTGAATGTTCCGGATAAAAGGTGTCGGTTAAAAAGCTAAAATTTAAAGATTTCATTTCATGCATCGTGGAGTTTTTGTTTTTTTTTTAATTTCCTCCTTGTTTTGAAAATTGTGCTCTTCTGTCATTGAGAACGTCAAAGAGTGCAATTTGCAGCCTTTTGGGGGGGGTTCGCAAATGGAAAAGAGGCTTTTCAACAGTCTCTCATCTTCAGCATAATAAAAAAAATACAAGTTTGTTGTGTTTCGGTGTTTTTACCACAAAATAAATGTCAACAGAAAGTTTTTAAATTACAAAGCAGTTTGATTTAAAGATGCGTTCACTCTGTCATCTTTTTTTTTTGCAGAAATGCTTTGAATCCTTTGGAAAAAAAAAAACCTCCATCTCTCATTTTCAACATTTTTGTGGCGATGCTGCTTTGTTCGTGTTCGTGGCCTCGTTGATCCGGCAGTCCGGTCTCATCGTGCAGAATCAGGGAGCTCCTTCGCAGCCCCCGTGTGGGTGGTCGGCTCCGTCGCGCAGGCCCACTTGTTCTGCAGGGGCGACGATGTCATCACGACTGCGCCTGCATCCACACACACACTCACACACACACACACACACACACATGCATCATACACACTCAGAGGGGCTAAGGTTAGGACGAGGGGGGGGGGTTGAGTTATGAACACTGTGCATATGTTTCAGAGACGTTTTTTTCCTTTGGAAGTTTTTCACAGCGTAAAGCATCAGTTCCCACCGCCGTCAGTGACTGCGGTGCATTCAAGCCTGCGACGCACATTATTTATCTCTGCTCTGTGTTCATGGGAAAGAGGAGCACCAAACCGAGAACCTAACCACGGGGCGCTCGGGTTGAAACATCGCAGACTTTCAATTGAGCAGAAGATTGTGTTATGCAAATATTTTGTGATGCTGAAAATGAAGCTTTAATGAGAAGCCTGCAGGGGATTTGCTTTGCCTGGATGTTTGTCGTCTCCGAGGCTAAAAAACAGAGTCTGGAAGGAAGAGAGGAATCAAGACGACAACAGATGTGGCCGAGCATCCCTGCAGGGGGGCTGCTGCATAGAACATAACTGGATTTATTAGGGATTCACTCTAAAATCTAAATTTTCAGGCTTTCGTTGAGCAAGTTGCTGCCGTAGAATACTCTGTTATGTTGTGAGTTAGTGAGGAGAAAAGGATTCTGGGAAAGGATCCCAGCAGCAGCCGAACTTTCAAACTTTTTGAGTGTCTTAAAAATGGAACAACTTGGTCTCAAGACATTTTGGAAAATGAGTACAATGTTTTAAAATGCAAACAAAAAGCTGCCTGCAGGAGAACCATTCTCCCACAACATTACAGGAGATTCAATACGAAATACAGTTTAAGTTCAACATGTGAAAGTTAAAGGTGACGAGGTGAAGGAGACACGTTTACCTTTGACATAAATGGATTCAACATCTGTAACATCATTTAAAAACACACTGCTCAATTTTAGAGCAACCACAGATTAACTGAAGTCCAGAGAAACTGAATAAATCATTTTAGACTGTCACTTTATTTTTCATTCATCTCACATGTTCTCTCATCTCTGATGAACGAACAAAATCAGCGGTTTCGGCCTGTTTTTAGCTAAATTACAGGACTTTACTGGTTATTGCATCACTATGTCATTATTTTCCATCCACTGCAGCTAAAATGGACTCTAAATTTCCATGTTTTTGTACCTGTTTTTGTTTTATCCTCTTCTCTCTTCACCTCTGGTCCATTTTGTGAGCTGCTGTACTGCAACGTTTCACTGTTGGGACGAATGAAGTCTAGTTTGGACTCAGTCTGCCTCGATCCAGTCTCGATAACTTAATTTTCAGCGAAAGAAAACTTTAAATTAACTTTTTAAATTCAACAATGGCTTTCTGTTACTGAAGTTAAACCCAAAGCAAAGTCGCTTACTTATTTATGCCATGAATGTCTATGTTTGCCAGTTGGAGCTCGATTCATGGGAAGGGAAATAAGCTCTTTTGTGTTCATAGTTTGTTTCTGGAAGAATATTATCATCTTGCTACACGTCTGTTCTACACATTGTTATAATCAAGTTTCATTTTTCTTGATTTTATTTCACTGCTCTTCTCTCTTTTTCAAGGTGCAGATGATCATTTTAAACTTCTAATTTGAAATCCCTCATGAGAAGAAGGGGGTTTTTTTTTGCAATGCAGCAGCCGTGTTCATTGTGCTGAATCTGGTTGTCATTATTCAGCGACCAGTCTGGCCTTTTTTTAATGCTGCAGAGGGCGGCATTACCAGTGGGGTAAATCCAGTAAAATGGAGCCAGTGTTTTGGTCAGAGATTACGGTAAGGAGCTCTCTGAATTGCTGTCCAGTTATAGCTCCGCAAACCAGAAAAACATGCAGCCCAAATACACCCCTGCACACATTCGAACACACATAGAAAACACATGGTTAGCATCCTGAATAACAAGCTATATACTTTCACACAGGAACCCAATGCAGCTTTTTTACTCATAACCCATTTTGGGGAGCGTGCAGCTGTGCCGTGGGCATCGTCACCACAGGGCGGTTGTTTGCAGAGACCAGTTTAGGTCTGTTTGTCTCCCAGTCAACCCTCTGAGGCCCCTGGATGGAATAACTTCAACCCCGTCCTATTACTGTTCACCCCGCAAAAACCGGGCCGGATGTGCTGGATCCTGCCCACCTTCAAAATAAAAAACAGAGATGAGAAAAACAAACGGACAACACAAAAGACTTGGATCTCCATCTTTGACATTATGGGTGGAGGCTCAGACTGAGGGCTTCAGTTCAGTTTTAAGGGGGTAAATGACAACAATCTGGTCTTGTTTTCGGTCGCTTGTCCTCAACGTAAAGGCTAACTGAATGTTACTGAAAGCAGGAATCCATACAGGATTACTTCAAGCCTAAATTTACCAGAAAATTTCCGTTGCAGACTTTTAAACTCGCAATTACACTAAAGCTGCGTCCAACGGGGCGTTTAACGGTTCACGTTTGTCTCAGTGAGTCAACACACAGGACTTTATTTGAACATCTTAATTCAACCATGTGCATAGTTTTCTGAGTTACAAAACATGCGCAGGTCTCTAAGTCCTCCCTCTGTTTTTTATTTTTTTTTATAGGTATAAATACACACCCAGTTAGTCTGCAGTAAACCAGCTTTTATTGGGAAATAAAACTTTTTTTCCATCATCACCACGCAACTGCTGCTGCTGCTGCTGCTGCTGCACACAGGGGCATTTAGGAGATTTATACAAAAATACCTTCACTCTGGCTCCAGAAGAATTTGTTCATCACAAATTCGCTGGAATCACAGAATCACAGTCTTCTTATTTTTTCCTGACTTGCTGCTCTGTGCTTTAACTCTCCTGGAGCTCCTCGCCTCACTTTCCCTGCACAGATTACGTATTTAACCTCTGAGAAGTGTGTCCTGAAGGAAAAGACTGGAGAAAAAAAGAAGCTTGGCAAAGAATCCAGGCGTACAGTATCAAACAAACAGTGGCTTTGCTGAAGGCAAAACAAGGTGCGGCAACACAAGTGCTGGATGGAGACATGCTATAAATAGATCTAATTTTAGCTCTGATTGTTAAAACTGGATTACGTGGGAACGTGATAAAGACATCTCTCAGCAGAAAAGAGTTTTCTTTACCAAGCAATAAATCTACTTCAAGTTATGACCTTTAAACTGACAACGGTTGGATTGATTGGGGTTAGATCAGGACACGGTGGCAAGTATACGATGAAAAGAATGAAGATTGCTTCAACAGAATTAAATTTTTGAAATGTTAACGAGGAAGTTCAGGATACTCATCATCATTATGATCATTTTTATCAAAGGGAGGGGTATTATTCCAGTAAAAAATCAGTTGCATCATATCTCTGTGGCTCCAGAGATGCTTTATCTAGAAGTAAAAAAAGATACCATGATGATGTCATTGTGATATCATCTGGATTATCTCTGGCTACAAATCTATGACAGAAATCCTGCTTTTGCAAATAGACTAAGTAGAGACTTGGGTTAGAGTTAAGTAATAACATGGGAGGGGGGAACTAATGAACAAATGCTACCAAGCTGCATTATGGAAAACGAGGGACCCAGTGTAATTTCAGCTCAACCCCTCCTAGGAACCACAGGTTGGGATATAATTGCCTTTTTTTCGTCACTCCTTCTTTTAAAGCCAGTGTAACACTAACTTATCTTCAACACCAAACTCATAAAA
>JAPZDV010000007.1:2899221-2912525 GCA_029814665.1 Acanthurus lineatus | reverse complement strand
CCTTATTTGTTAAAGCCGGTTTGAACAAGAGAAAGAACCACAGTAAAAGGCACAAATGTGTGATATTTTCCTTGATTCGGGCCAAATGAGCTGAAATACAGATGTGAAAGGACCCCAGATCACTAAAGTACATTCACAAGCCTTTTTTTAAAAATGCTGTACGGGACATGAAAGGTTAAATCACTCAACTGTAAGTCAGGATGACCCCAACCATTAGAAAAAATTAGGTAGGTGCCACTTTTTTTTTTCATTGGTGGATAAAACACTTAACACAGCAGTTACTTAACCAGCAGTCAGTGGTCATCATGAGCACGTTATGACCTAATGATCAGGAGGTCGCTGTAGAGATGGGTCCAAAACACGATGCAAATGATCAAATATTCAGCAAAATGGGTGGATTTTATTTTTACATTTTACATCCCAGATCGTTTTAGACATTTAACTCATGTTCTTATTCAGATTAAAGTAAAATGTACATTCATTCCAGTAGAAGCTGGAGGTCACGGGTGACAACAACAACCCTCTGATCTTACAGGATAAGGGCCATCGTTCGTCGTTCTCAGCAGTCTGAGGGGTTTGTAGATGATGGTGCTGTAGTTCAGCACTACGTGGCTCGTTTGGCACCATTAGTGTGAGTCACACGGTGGCTGAATCATGTTTTGCCATTTGGATGGATTATCTGAGCTTACGTGAAAATGTTGTTTTTCTCACTTCCTTTCCCCCCATTTTCTAGTTAATTTCTCTTTCTTTTGTTCCCCAGTATCCCCCTTTTCTATCATCTATATCTTCCCCTTTTCCCTTTCCTTCTTCCTTTCATTCCCTCTCCATGCTTATTCCCTTTTCCTCTTGGATTTCTCACCTTTTTCTCCTTACTTTTCCCATCTGTCCATCCTCCTCACCCCACTCTCCCATGATTCTCCTCCCTCTTTTTCATTTCTCCCAAGTCTTCCCATCTTCCTCCACCACACTCTCTCCATCAGCTGCTGCTGTGGTGGCTCATGGGGGTGGGGTTGGTGGATGGGCTCTGGAGATATTTTTGTGGTGCCAGACAAGACATAATAAAAAATAACACCAGAGGGGTTGGAAAAGGAAAATCTATTAAAGGGACTTATTCACATCTAATGTTGCAAATATTGCTTTTGGGATCCCTGAATAACATAATCCAGGAACAAAACATCAGCCAGAGACACAAAGTTTAACCGTCAGGAAAACAAGAGGAGGCATTTTCACCGCCGAGGCTCATCCAGAGTTTGAATGAGTCTGCTGTGTGAAATAAAAGGTGAACAAACAGATGATTTATGTTCCCTCGAGTGGCAAACGCCAAAATAAAATACCTCTTTAAGGTTACTCATGATGTGTGTGTTGGATCTTTTTTTGGTATTGACATTGAGGAGGAGAGCAAATCCAATTTAAAATTACAGGTTTGTTCTGGAATAGGCGTCTCGGTACGTTTACATTTAACTTTATTTGTACACGCTAATAACACATAGAAAAACAGGACACATCTTTTAAGTACATCAACATATCCTATAATGTGAAATAAACTCAAAAAAAGCAAATAAATTAAAGGTTTGGTCTATTATTTTGTGTTTATTTAATGTTTTATAGCACTCCACGGCTTCACTATGTGTTCCCTTTTTTTTAAAATTGATTAAAAAAAAATCAATTTTTGGCAGAAGAACTTGTGTTTTAACATCAAAATGTCCTAAAAAAGTTGAGATCAGTGACCTGACGGGGGAAAGTTTGTTGAGACACTTCACTCAGACTGAGCCAAGCCACATGCACAGGCAGGATTAAGGTTACAGATTAAAAAGAATAACAATATAATCACTCACATGTTCTATTTAATCTGTTTTATTCCCCTTCTCAATTCCAGTATGTTGTTTGTCTTCAAGTTCTGTTGACATTGAGGGTTTTTTATTTATTCAAACCAGCTGTTTGTCTGTGCTACTTTTGTTGTTGTTGTTGTTATTTTTTGATTTATTGCGGCGACGACATTTTTCATTATTTCTTAAGTATCTCAGTGCTGTTTACTGATTAAATCTTTTTTTATATGATTTTTTTTTTTTTTTTTTAGCTCTGCACTTGCTGCAACATGGCTTCACATCATGTGTCTTCATACTCAGTTTTACCTTCAGCACGGTGTGTGTGAAGCCTGTGGGCTCTTTGTATTCCCCCGGCAGCGTGAAGGCGGTGACAGTGCCGGCGGTGGACGCTGAGGTGACGGGGTTTTTTAATTTGTCTCGCTCAGCCTGCTGTCTGGCAGCGGGTGTTAATCGCCTCGACGCCACTCTAATGGTTTAACAATAATAACGGACCTGTTTAATAGAAATGAATTGCCGTCATTATACTGCGAGGGCCTGCCAATCCCGGCGACTCCGGGCACTGACTCAGACATGGGGGGTGGGTGGGGGGTGTAAGAGGAAAGCAGGAGCTCACTTCTCGCCTCTGCAGTTAAGCGATAAGTGAAGCTGACAGAAGACTGAAGACTTGCCCCCGAAGACAGGCGGCTGTCAGTCAAAACCATGAGGACCAACTGTGAGCTGCTTTTGTCCCCATTTCACTCCCCCACCTGCTGACCAGGCTGATCTGAGTGCTGATAGAAGGACGAGCGATTGACTAGTTAAATGTATTCGGTGAGTCAAAGTCTGAACTCAGCATCAGCAGGTTACTTGTCAGGTTTTATCCGTAACGGGAAAGTTTTCTTCAGTTTGCATCATTCAGACAAGAGTAAATAAATATAAGTTATGTAATAAAGGTTTTGTCTCGGTAGTTTAATCCAACCAACAGGCTGCAGTTTCATGGGAGGGGGGTTGGCCAGGCTACCTGTGTAACCTTTTCCAGGTTTTGTGCTAAGCTAAGCTAACCGCTCCTCTCATCTTGGCTGATTCTTGGTAAGAAAATGAATATGCACATATCCTTAAATATGAAACTTATCTCATAAATGCATGTTTTTGTGCTTTTGATTATCTGACCATCAAGAAATGCAAAAGAATTACATGCTGAATAAAATGACTTCATATAGATCTTGGATGTTGAAAACAAAGCTGAGCTATACTTCAAAAACATTAGGCTTTTGTTAGATGCACCTGTATCTTTCTTTGAAATTGTGCAAATCAATCATTTGCATGATTTCAAAGTCTTGCTTCCCATATCAGATTGACACTAATCCCATTTTTTGAAAGTTGAGTTGTGTCAAATCAGAATATTCCGAGTTTATTACCGACATTAGCATGCTAACGCTCAGTTCATTTGATAACGTGCATATGGTTAGCAAATCAGGCTGATGTTATATTGTTAGCTCGCTACAGTCCTGTTTTCTTACACTGGAAACAGATTTTTTAATCACCTGTTTTTGGTAAAAAAGTTGGCAGGGTGAGTGCTACCAAGAAAATCAACAGGAAATAACAGAATAAGAGCCATGTTTTTATCCAGCACAGTTTAATGGTGTTGGATGAAAGGCTCCAGTTCAAATTTAAGGACAAATTATGTTATTAAATTAAGTTCAAACCTCAGATCGACAGACAAAAGAAAGATGTAAGCAGAAATGTTGAAACAGATGCAAAGAAAACAACAGAATATTCCTTCTTAAACACTTCTGCATGTAAACGTTTGAGTCTGACAGCAGCTTGCTGCTCTCTGACGGATGGTTAACAATGACTGGAAACTCTCCAGCTCTTTCCTCCAACAATCAGTAGCCTAAGCAGCCTCGCATGCCTGCCTGTTTATGGCATGCCACCCAGCCAAAGAGGCATTGTTTTATTGTTGCTTTACACAATGTGAGTTGTTAAGCCTGAAAATGAACTCACGTTGTTTAAACAGCATCTGGTCTTGGTTCACTTTTCGTGGATTGTTTCTAACGAGGGAAGAATGTGCCTGCCAGTCTCAACAGACTCTGCTGAGGCGCTCAAAACGTGTCTGCAGATTTAACGTTTTAAATCTTTAGTGAAGCTGATATTTAAAGGTAGATAAATGCAATAAAATTGAGAGTTGCAGTGTATTTTGTCGCTAACTTGTCGCTAAATCCACCTACAAACCTTCACTTGTTGGTGAAAAACACTTCGGGCCTCCTGATATGTGAAGAATAAGATGTAAAATTTTCACCATACATTTGTCATTTGAGTTACACTGAGAGGATTCAGCTGTTCAACATTCATTTCTGTGTTCACACAACATCTTAAAATCCCCCCTTTTGTCTGAATCTGATCGCAGACGGAAACAGACTGTGAGAGACCGAATCAATCCCATCACTCTCTCGGCTGTAAGACTCAGACCCGTCTGATCCGATAAGGCTCTATATGTGAACGAGATCCTCTGTAGCCGAGCCTCTTCAGGCAACAGGGTCGAGTAATTTTTATTTTTGTCATCTCTCAGGTATGTATCTGGGTTGTCGGGACAGGTTTTGTGCTCCGGTGCTTGGCAGCTCGGCTCTCTCCGCTCAGCTGCTGGAGATTAATGAGCTGTCAGCAGCGAGGGAGGCATTAAAAGACAGCCTTCCCCTGGTCAGAGGAGATAATTACTGTTGATCACAAGAGCTGTAAGAGTAATAACCGTCTGCCTGTCTCTCTGCTCGGCTGTCTCCGTCTCCGTCTGCCTGTCTGGGTGCACGTTACAGGAGCGACCTAATTAAAATCCATCATGTGTGAATCACCGTCATTTACAAACACAGGTGTGAGTGGCAAAACTCACCCCTCCGTTCTTTGAGGAAACATTATTGTACGATGTTTATTTCGACATATAGAGATAAATATGAGGAGTGATTGATAAGTTCATGGCCTAAGCTTGAAGGGATCAATTTCTGAAAACATCTAGCGCTTCTATATTTTAATACTGACCTTTCATACATTTAAACACTTCCACCAGTGATCATGCAGCAAACAAATCTTGTTTTTGTAGGAGTTTGTGTCTCAGATCTCCAGGAATTGATCCACAGCAGCATTTACGTCATCAACGCCGCCAAACTACCTTCAGACTTCTAACTCTACGAGGTAAAACTCTTCATGGTGTCAAATCAGGTGAAGCGAGCAGGTGTTGGACTAATTCAAATCCAAATTCCTACGTGACTGAACTAAGGCAGATGTTTTTCATTTTCTCCAATAGTGCTGACTTACAATTTCCAATCACTCAAAATGGATTAACCACAACAGTTATTGACTCCAAACTTTCCACATAATCGCTCAAAGAGTCGAACTGCATGTGAGCCGGATAACTCGTCTGCAGCCACCTGAGGCCGTGAACTTATCAATCACCACCAAAAAAAAAAACATACACTGCAGAGAAAAGTACAAAATAAAAATGCAACAACCGGGATGTTTCAGTTAAATGCAAATGACATAAAGACTGGAAATAAATCAGGAACAAAGTCAAAAGCAGAGATGATCTCCTCTCAGCTTAAATATTTGTAGTCCTGGAGAGATTTCTCTCGTGTTGCATTTAGGTGTCACAGGGAGGATGTGCTGCAACTCTGCCGTTTATCAAAGCTGAGTTTGCACAAAAGCTACAGAGAGTCTGTTTGTGCAGGGGGGGTTTGAACCTTCAGTCGCTCACACTTTGTTCACAATCTGAAGCTTCTCAGGAGGAAAAAAAAAACGCTGAGAGCGCCACAAACATCCTGAAACATGGGTGCTGTTTATTCTCCGCTGTAGCCCGAGAGCAGCGTTCATTAATGATCTTTACTGTGAACCTCAAAGCAACGACACCTGAAGGTTCACAGTCATCTATCTTCAAATCTGTCCAACCTGAATTTCCTTTCCCGTGGTGTTAAAACCTTTGTTTAATCTTGGTCAGTGAAATTAGGATTTTTTCACACGAGGTCGTTCATCACTGTCTCAGATTGAGCTGCAGCTTTTTAAAAGATTCAGAGGTTGTTTTTTTTTTCTCTCAGCCTTTTCATGTTTTTTCCTCTCAGGTAACTGCAGAGTGTTTCCTGCTCGGCTCGAAAAAAAATACAAAAGAACAAAAAAGACTGAACAAGCTCATGTGAAAGCTGTCATTTATTCATTTTCCTGAACAATTGATCCGTCAAGTCTGCGCGTCGAAATGCGAAGTGATAAAAAGTGCGTTGAAAACACGAGTTCAAAGTTTTTTCCTTGAGCTCTTGTGAGTCTCCGAGTTTAAAATGCAAACTTCTTTTATCTCCTTCTCTGCATCTTCCTCCTGCACATGTGCTTCTTCTTCAAACGCTCGTGTCAGTGTTTTCCTTTTACGTTCTGCACGGCTTCCTGCACATCCAGCGCGTTTACATTCAGCGCCGCTACATTACAGCCACCACTTCTCATATATTAGCTCGTATGAATCATAGAATTGACAGCAAAAAGGAAAAAAAAAGGGGCTCAGAGTAATGACCCCTCTTCATGTGGCTTCTTCAGAGCCGTCCCACCGTGCACATACAGATGCAATTACTCCCACAATGCCGTGCTTTTCATGTGGTGCACGCCTCCCAAGATTGATTCACTCCATCTCTCTGTCGGACTATTATTAATCTGAGTGTTCATGAAAAGTTGTGTGTTCTGTCGAGGGTCGAACAGATCGCACTGTTGTATGTGCGTCTGTACAGACATGAGAACGAACTCAACATGAGACATGAATCTGCAAACTTTTAAAAGCATAAATTTAATGACTCTTAAGTCTTTTCACACCTCGTTGGTGCAGTTTGTGCAGCCTGAAGAGCCGGAGCTGCGACCCCTTTGTTTGAGGATGTGTTTCTTCCTCTTCTGATATGAAAAATTAATCACAGTGTTTCAAAGCTTCAGGATTTACAAAAGTCCCTTTAAATTCATTGTATTGATAAACACAAGGGAACATGGGTGTCATTGTGATGCATTTATGAGCAGATTTTAACGTCTAATGCATGTTTTTTGTGGGATTTTGCTTGAAAAATAGCAAAATTAAGGTCATTTTTCACTGTGCATGTCAGGTCGACAATCACCAGAAACTCATGTTAAAATGTTAAAATGTTTCGTTGGGATTCAAATTGAATGTAAAAAATTAGAACTGACATCCTAAAGTTTAAATATCGTTTTTTCACAGATTTACAAAACAACCAGTCAAAGTTTGGTGTCTTACATAAGGAGGTTCTGACATTTGGACAGCAGGAAGTGGGGATCAAACAGCCGCCCAAACCTTCATTTTCATCTTCCCTACACATCTTCTTTTCATTCATTCAGTTTTTCTCATTTACTTTTTTTCTGCACAGTCTTTTCAGGTTGCTGCCTCTCACCTAAAATGAATTGAACCACCTCTGTGCGGCTGCGACAAGAAGAGCAGCATCATGTTCACATTAAAGCCTCCGATCCAGAAATCCAGATGCCACCGATGCATTTTCCAACACGAGATGGAGGAACACTTTCATTCCTGCGTTTCGCTCTCTCTCTCTGACCTCATGGTATTTCTGTCGAGCAGCAGGTCATCCGTTCAGCACATGCCTCTGAAATTGGCTGCCGGCACCATCCTGCATTATTAACTTTGCTGTTGTGAAGCAACACACGCCTCCTCCTCAGGAGGAGCCCAGGCTGACGGGGAGATCCTCAGCCGCCGGAGTCGTATGCAAACATTGGTTCCTATAATTAAGGGTGGCAGCCAAACTGCAGAATAATTAGTCACTGTGAGGGTCTGGGCGAGGCGTACAAGCAGCTACACCTCCGGGCTGACAAGGACGGGGAAGATCTGAAGCTGCAGAGCTTCAGGAAGACACAGTTCCTCCCCAACAATATCTGCTCCATATCATTTGTCTCCAGCAAATGCCAATATATGCTTTATGAATTAAACATGTTCCCTTCCCCCTCGTCTTTGTTTTGGGAATTAAATTAGTTGGAGTCGTGAAAATGAAAACTAATTACCCCCACTGAATAAACTCAGCAGAGAATCAAAGAGTGTGGTGTTTAAGAGCGCCGTTCGTCTGCTGACAACAAACACGAACAGTGCTTCGATGGATTTTTTTTTTTTTTTATGACCTGAAGGCTCCGGAGCGACCTCAGATCTTACAGGCTGATAATAGTTTCAGTTGTGGAACCAGATATTTAAAGAGCCTCGGCCGCTGCCAACCCGCATGCATGTGCAAGCAACAAATTTGGCTTCTTCGAACTTTCCCAGAGAAATTAGTTGTCTCAGGCGTTCGCAGCCAAGAGGCGTGAGTCTGTGCGGCTGACACGCCGATGTCTGAGTCTGTGTATGACCGCCGGCAGTTTCACTACACTTCTGTACTATTATAATGTTTGGGTTAAAAAAAAAAGAAACAGCTGCTTCTGCTGAAGGCTTCGGCGCCCCATCGCTTTTAAGTGCAGCAGGCATGGACTTGCAAAATATGTAATTACTAATATCAACTCTCTAAACAGCAAAAAAACTATGTAATCGCTAATGCGTAGTCTCCTAACAGCGTGCGTTTTATTAAAGTGTTTTTTTTCTGAGTGATGTTTCTAGTGTGGGTCTGATTGGTGCTCAGAGTGGGTTTAAAGGGGTTTTGGGACACAGGTGCGGTTATAAGCGAGTGATCTGTAATGGGATTTGCTCACCTGAAATGCCCTAAATCACCTGTCAGCCAACACCCTGCTCCTCCACTGCTTCTCACATTCACATCCCAACCTGTTTCATTAGACGAGGTGTAGTTCAAACTGATCCAGTGTGCTGCAAATCACATGTGGTTTCATCCACCCACTTGATTCAGCATATGATTGACTACACACACACACACACACACACACCCGTTAATGTAATTCTTAATCCTGGATTGTTTGGATTTGAAATTTATCCTCCAGACTCTTTTAAAAACCTGACTGACAATTTGCCTTTAAGCCTGAAACTCGGGTTTATTTACACTGAGTGTTCATCAAAATGGTTTTTCAGCCTCGCTAACAAACAGTGTGCATGCACATACCTGCTCCGAATGTGCCGTGTGTTATTTACAGACTCCTGCAGAAGCAAATCATTCAAAATATGCACAAGTATAAAAACATCATGTACATATTTAGTGACTTGTTTATCACTCAAAGAAACCCTGTTGAGTTTTGGACCGCTGTTATCGCTCCGAAGCTATTTTTTTCTTGCAAATGGCGTCTTATTTTGTCAGTATAATAAACATGCATGATGGCTCACATGAATCACAACTGGTGGAGGTGACACACATAAAAAAAACAACATTTTTTTCACTCATGCTGCTGATATAATACACATTATTGATAACTTTGGACCTGGTGGTGCTACAAGGTTTTATGGAGAGCAACGTACCGCTACCGAGGTGCTAACACGCTAACGTTTGGAAAAAAAATTGCAAAATAATGACAAGAATATTTAAAATATACAAAAAAAAAATCAGCCTTTTTAATGTTTTATGAGACTTTAAAGGTCCACACAATGTGTTTTTGATAAAGAAATACTGAGTGATAATTAAGTTTTATTTGTGCAAAAGAAAACAAAACATGGCAACTTACTTTCTATTTTTCATCAGAGTTTTAAACCCCATCTCAGAGTCTTTTTCAGTGGATGGTGTTCACTCAGTTTTCAGGAAGATTGATCAGATATTTATCAATAGGAGACGGCTGGTGGTTGTAAACGAAACCGAGTGCAACAAATACAAATATCACTCTTTGGATATAAAGGAAAAAATATGTTTCAGGATGAAGAACTTTTTGGTTTTTAAAACAAGAATAATGATTAAAAAAAAGGGTCAGATCAGAGGTAAACAAGTCTTCATTACAAAAGTTCCAAACTTAAAACTGAAGTCAGCTTAAGTAAACTAAGGAGCCGGTGGACGGGGAGCCCTGAACGCACCACGGCTCTGTGTGCACAGAGTCCATCAGAGGTTACCGCGCTTCACTGCTCTGTTAATTATTTCTCACCGCTGGTATTTCACACCTGCCGGGGAACGTCGGCGAGGCCCGGCAGCCAGCAGCTGAGCCGGAGCGTGATTGATATCTGCGGCTCCTTCGCCGTGTCCCTCCGCCCGCAGGCGTGGCTGCACAATGAGCCTCTTCTTCTTCTTCTTCTTCTTCTTCTGCTGCCGTCTCCCACGCATGTTGCTGCAGTTCCTCTGTGCTGAGCGTTCTGGCACACCTTGAACGCATGGGGAGGGAAGGCGAAGCGGTGGATTGGTGTTTGTTTGAGTGTGTGATGGCGTGTTCAATCACACACACACACACATGAGCTGCAGGTGACCCAGCTGACACACACTCCCAGTGTTATTGATTCTTTCTCTTCAATCCACTTCAGCCACAGATTGGAGGCTGCAGGTGAAGAAGAGGAGCCTCCAGTTAAACAATGAGAATTAATCCAGAGACGATTGAGGCAAAACGCGGCGTGTTTGGCTCCCGGCCAACATCAGGATCATGTTCTTCATGTTTTGTCTCGAACAAAGCCGACCAGCGGCGGCTCTGTGGGGGAAAAAAACCTATTTAAAAGTGATATTTACTCAACTCTCTTAACGCGAGGGAAACAAACCTCAGACTGTTTGAGATCTGATGTTGCACAAACTGTTGATGGATTTCGAAAACTAATGACGGAAAAGCTCTTGAGCTCCTGATATCTGTGTCAGCTGTTTCTTACCAACAATGACGTCCCACATGGCAAGTAATGTCATGAAAAGCTGCGACATACAGACAGACAATCCTTCGAAATCAAGGTCAGACACCCAAGAGAGCAAATGCAGAACAAAAGAAAAATAACTCAAAGGTTTCATGAAATGAGAGGAAACTACATGTGTTGTGCAGTGAAATCTATAAAAACGAGGGCGCAATCTATCTCATAAATACATCGAAAGGTCTCTGGCTCTGAAGTCACTCCTGCTGCTAAATGGCAAAGGCAGAGATTCATCAGGTGTAACATTTATTCACACAAATCAAATCAAAAAGCTTTTAGAAACTGCCAAGGGACAAAGACGGGAGAAAGAAATGCGATGCTGTGTTTCAGTGTTGTGTAACGTGAGCTAAACAAACTGTTTTTCAAATGAAATGTTAGAAAACGGACAAAAAAACATGAAAGCATCTGTGAAGCTTCTGAATTTGACATGTTTGGACAAATTTCTGCTTTAATTTGAACACGTCATGAGCTGTTAGTTTAAGCTGGAAGTTAAAGCTGCTTCTGCTTGAGTCAGATCTGATACAGATCATCTTTTTTCTTTTCCAGCGACCTTTATTTGTTCAAGACGTTCGTTTGTTTTCCTCCAAATTGAACAGCTGCAGTCGGTTTGTTTTTGCCTCAGAGATTTTAGGAAGGTTAATCAAATAACCTCTGATGTAAGTTGTGGTCTTCAAATACATATTTAACTTTTGGGATTCTGCTCCAGCCTCTGTGATCTTTACTTCATTAACAATAGTCCACGACTCACTGACCTACGATATGAAGCGCTTTGAGGTGTCAGAGGTTAGAAAAAGCATTAATGTGACCACAATGAGGACATCTGACAGAAAAAAGGTTCGCAATGCAACAGCCAAGCTGCTGTCCATTGATGCTCGTTAGCACCTGAACAGCAGAGGCAGATTACTGAGCAGATACCTGAACTCTGACTCCATTATTTCACTAAATACAATCTACAAAGTGGAAGAAACGATGCAATTCACCACATTTACACACAGGAGAATCTCTGTGAATGCTGATTAAACTGCAACCAACAACTTTACAAAGCGAAATATTTGAGATTTAGCGTAAAGAGTGCGGACTTGGGACACGGCTCAGGTGTGAACGATGTCCGAGAAAAGGAGTGTGCATGTTCAGCACCTCGTCTGGATGGATGATGGGTGAGCAGAGGTGAGAGAGGAGAGACGGGTCAGGGATCTCTGAACTGCAAGTAGTCAGTCGGTTCAGTAAATCCACCAGGATTGAAACCTAATACTTTGTGGGGTTTAAGTGAGGGGGGGGGGGTGAACCGACAGACATTAACACTGCTTTCCCTCACAGATCCTTTTTTGTCTCGAGCAGTTCGGCGGTGGACGCAGCCGAGCTAACAGGCCGCTCCGAGCGCTTTAGCCAAGCAGTTGTGAAAACACACCGACCCCGGCGCCAGAGATCTTTTTTTTTTTTTTCTGACCAAAACCGAGAAGCTCTGGCTGAGGCTGAGGGGGCTCAGAGGTGGGGGTGTAGGGGGAGAGGGGGTGGAAATTTATGAAGATTATTGTCCGAGGCTTTAATCGGGTTTCTGAGGCGAGGCTCAGCGCATTTAAAGGGGGAGGTCTGGAGTCAAGTAATGCTCGGTCCGTCTGGAGCGCTGAACTCCTGTCCAAACAAGCCGTCGTGAGAACGCGAAGCTCGGCTGTTGGAGGGCACATGGGATACAACAACAACACAAAGAAAACACAAAAAAGGCAACCCACAAGATCAGCAGAGGTACTTTTATATGAAAAAACAAGATTTAAAATGGTCACTTCTGACCAGATTTTTATAAAAATGTGGTGTTCGACTACAAAATGGCCCTATTTAACCGTATTATCCAGTGTGGTAATATGAGGAAACCCATAATCTGCACTCAAATAATAGGTTCAAAATAATGGGTTGGTTGTTGATTTTCACATCATTTGCAGCATCAGATCAAACACAAAACACGCTGGACGCTGCCAATGAAAAGCAGGCAGCAGCACTGAATCAAAGGAGATTTAATGCTGCTGTTTCACTCAGAAAAGTAGAAACAGATGTCCCAAGGTGATCTGAATTAATAACTAATATGCAATACAAAGCTGCTCAACCTTCAAATTAGTAATAATGTCCTCAACTTTATAAAGTCTTCTGTACAGTAACATGTTGGACATAAGTGACAGCTTAATTTTCTAAAGTCGCAACCGTTATTTTGTTTTTTGATTTAGATTTTATAATAATCTTTATCTTTATTATTAATAGTAGACTGAGCTGCTGTGACATCACCTCTTTGCTGAGCAGGCTAACATTTTTAAGCCATCCTGCTTTTCTGAAGCCAGAAGTGACCATATTTGGACGAGAGGGTGGAGCCACAGAGGATAAAGACCAATGATTGTGATGCCCAGCAGACAAATAGCAACCACTGTCATTCAAAGCAGCCGTGCGCTTGACTTTAAACCTTTATATAATTTAAATAAGTAACTTATATAAAAATTCACCCTTGTAGAGTTGTTATGAACAGATAAATTTAGCTTTAGAAACCAAAACATGGTCCCCATCCTGGTGTAAAATTGAGCTTTTCACTATATTTGTTTAATGTAGCTTGAGATTTGGAATGAGCCTCAAGTGGCCATTCAAGGAACTGCAGTTTTTGGCACTTGGATAAACATCAGATGCATGTATCTCGTGATTTCTCTGAGACCTCTTTGTGTGTTTTTATGCAAAGTCCTTATCAAGATGCTGATAAT
>JAPZDV010000007.1:2874643-2888217 GCA_029814665.1 Acanthurus lineatus | reverse complement strand
TCGTTCAGTCGGTGAACGAGGCTCCACCGCAGTCTGATAAAACCCTGGGAGCCATAAAATAAACACATATTGTGCAATGTGAACGTTACCTTTCACACACTTAAAATGGATCATTATGCAATCGCACAAACAAAGAAGAAAGCCCTGTTGTCGTAAAAAAAAAAATTTGTTGCCAAACCGCTGAGTTTCAACCACACTGACATTTCTCCGATGAAATTTCAGTGTCACTGTTTCTGACTGATTTTAAAAGGAAGTTGGGAAAAAATATGAAGAGGGTGAAAAAAAAGACATAATTTGGCTTAAAAGTCAAAGTTGTTACAACTTCACATATTTTAACAGCTATTTCTGAACATGTAGCAGGTTTGATATCTGCAGACCTGCTGCGTGACACATCACCAAACTGAAAAGACTTAATATATAAACAACAAGAAAAACAAGAAGCACCTCCTGATTTAGTTTGGCTCAGTTCAGGGAAATAAAAGAAGAAGGTCAGAACAGTGAAAGTCTGTTTTCACTGATGTTTGATAGGAGTCAGGCTAAAAAACAGACTCTTGACTGCTGACTGTGAATCTGACCATTCACGACTGAAACCTTCTGCTCCGGAGCTTTTAACAAGGCGTCACAACAGCAAACCCCTTCAGCTCTGATGGATCAGAGTGATGGAAGACAGAATCGTGCCGTTGTTTTGCAGGTGAGGAGTTAAGTTGTCGTGTAACCGGGAGATCTTTGCCTCTACAGCCTCCAAACGCTGCTGAGAAAGCGAACCACGATGGATCACTCAGCCAGCAGTTGTTTTAGCTGACAAGTGGAGGCTCAGAGCGTTTGTATGTGCACAACTCTGACTGCTGTGTTTCGCTTCTTTTCTGCTTTCTCAGCTTTTCTTATTTCAAAATACGACATTTCCTGTATTTTGCATGATATTTTCAGCTTTTCTGGTGCGTTTTATGCTCGTTTTGTTCGGCCGGGGTTCAGTGAGCAGCGATGCAGAAGGTCAAGTGTTGAGGCGAAACATAAAACAGCAGCGACGCAGCGCACATTCAGCCGCAGCTCGTGTGTTTAAACAGAGATTAAGGAATCAGCGCAGGACGACACGCTGGTCGTGCACACCTGTTCGGACGGAATAAACGCGGCCTTGTGTCACTTTTTTTTCACCCCGGATGAGATGACATCTGAGTTTGACTGACAGATTGTAAATCAAGTCCTGGGTGAAGTCGCTCGTCAGTGCGCTCTGTGGATGCTTTCACCGACAGGTCCGACCGGCCATGTGAGTCTCTCCTCCCACGCCGCCGCGCTCGCAACCCGGCGGCCCAGGAGGGAAAAAAAAAAAAGAAGAGGAATCCTGGGTAGAGATCCGCCTCTCCCGCCCTCCCACACAGTCATTAAAGCAGCCTCGTGCAGCAGCAGCAGCAGAAAGAGAAGAAAACTGTTTTCATGTGATGAAGAGCAACACGCTGCAGCAGCACTGAATCATGGGAGGAGGAGGAGGCGGCGGCCACTTCACCCGCCAACTGCATGTATCCTTTCCATATTTAACTACTCTCACATCAGTTCAAAAACCCCGCCCACTCCCCCCTCCACCTGTTCAGTCACCTCTGTGCTTCGCTGCTGCAGCTGCATCGACGCTAGCGCTGACCTGCACACACACACACACACACACACCTATGAGCAGATGCATATTCTCCCGCTCTCTGAAACTCATCTCCTCTCCAGACTCCATCTGTCTTTCAAGCTCCGGGTTTTGCAGCAGCAGCAGCAGCAGCAGCAGCAGCAGCAGCAGCTTTTTGATGTTGGCTGAGAAACAGAAAAAAACAGGCTAAAAATAGCCTTTGGATGAGAAAAACGGGCAGAAAATAGCCTTTCATCTGTCTATGCAGCACGCCCTCCTCGCTTTGCTGTCTTCTTCTCTGACAGACACGGAGGAGGAGAAAGTCCTGAGCTGAAAACACGCATGAGAGTTGATTATCAGGCTGAAGTGGAGAACAGGTCAGATGTTTGCACATTTTCCTTCAGAGCGAGATGTTTCTCCTGCTCTTCTTTTCACTCCATCAGTCACCAGAAAGTAGCAGAGTTTTAACAGAACTTTGCACATTTTTTTCCTTTTTTTTAATCACGTATCGAAACCACAAGTGATTCATTCTGTCAGTCGTCCTTCTTTTGTATCAGATCACTTTCAAGCCTGAAAGTCGATCCGTCGCGTCGTTTTTTGCCAAAGTTATGAAATTACAGAAAATACTTAAGAAACATGAGATGACACATGAGATTAACTTTTCAGTCATTTCGTCCGCGGTGTGTCTTATTTGCACAACTTATTTTTAGGCATCAGCAGACACAGAAATCCTGGATCCAGACCTGTGACTCACGGCCCACACCTTCCATTTAATCTGCTCTTTCAAAAAGCTCCTGTGTTGCGTTCGCTGACCTCTGTTTCAACCAGTTGAGACCAAACAGAGTTTCGTAGGCAGGATTAAGAATTCAAATGCAGCTAGCTAGCTACATCTTTAGAAGACGGAGATGAAAACTGCTGCAAATATGTGAATAAACTCTTATTTTCTCTGATAAATGTGAAAAATTCGCCTCACATGATGAATGCACAACTTATTCTGACAAAAAAGTGGGATCGATATATATTTTAAATGCATTTGCAGCTCAAATATCATTTTGTTTAACTTAGAATTGAATTCTTAAATCATAACCATATACAATTACATACATCTTTATTCACCTGATTGAATAAATAAACTTAAGAGTTGTTTATTTAAACTGACATTTGTCTCACTTGGTGCTGTCTGGTGTTATAATCTGCATGTTTTTTTATTACTTTCACTATATTTTCATGATCTGTCGTTGAATTGTTTCTTCTTTTCTCTATCTTTTATTGTCTGATGTTTGATGTGTTTTATTTTGTAAGCACCTTGAGACATTGTGCTGTGAAAGATGCTATAACAAATAAACTTTACTCACTTTATATTTCACAAAGAAGAGATGTTTTCTGCCTCTTCATCCTATGTGGAATAACAGTTTTACAGATGTTGTGTTAGCTTTGGGTTCTGGTCTGTTCTGGCAGCATTTTCCACCCTGTTGGTATGAAAATGGCCCGTGTGTCTCCTTCAACATGGACTCCTCTTTCTGTTATTGCTAAACGCCAGCGCAAAATTACAAGAGAGAAAGTTTCGCTTGATGACCGACATCAAACCTGATGAGCGCCATTTTTTTTTTACTCCAAGCTCCTAAAAACACGCCAAGCTGCTACTGCTTGTTTCTAACCACGAGGTTCCCACATGGTCAAGTTCATCTCTCTTTGCGATGCCTCTTTCTCGCAGCTTATCTTCCTTCAACCACAGGACCTCCACCTCTCTGCTCCACCTCTTCCCTGTAACTATATCAGCTGTGGCCTCAGGTGGACGCATTACCCAGAAGCCTCTGTGTGGTTTGATCAGAGTCGCTGTGGCGGCAGCGAGATAAAAGTCAGACGCTCTGATGATGTGAGACTGAGGCTCTGAGAGGAGCAGCCGGCCCGGCGAGCTCGCGTGACGTCACAGGAACATCTTGTGTGCTGTTCTGTCTCGGCGCCTCCTCAGCGCTGCGTTCAATGTATGTTTGCACAGTGAAATGTATAGTCTGCTGTCTGCTGTGTGTGTTGGATCGTCCGTCTGGAGCCGAACGCAGAGTCCTGCTGTCACCACCGACGCTGACGGAGGAAAAACCGGAGTCAGTCACCTCAGCAGAAGAAACAAAAACACAAGATAAACTTTATTTTAAGAAACAAAACATACGTGTGTGAGCTCTGCGATGTACAAACACATGAAAATATTTCTGGTTTGAATAGTTTTTAGATTTGTTAAAGACGCAAAGAAGAAAGAGAGAATTAGAGATTTAATGTGCAAGAAAGAAAGGAGGTAAAAGAAGGAAATAATAAGAGTTAAAAGGAATAAAAGAAGGGCGAGGGAAAAGAAAACGTATAGAAGACGTGACAGAGGGCAAGAAATAAGGAATGAAGGGAAAATATAAGAAAGGAAGGAGAAAAGATGACGATGAACAGATGCAAGGAAGCTCAAAGAGAAAAGGAAAGAAATAAAGACTTAGGGAAGGATAAAAAAGCATTGAGGGAAGACAAAGAGCTTAGAGGATGGACAGAAGGTAAGAAACAAAGCAGAAAGGAAGAATAAAGGAAGGATAGATGGAAAAAATAAGATGGAGGGACTGAGGGAAGAATAACAGGAAAGAAAGGTGGACATAACAAAGGAAGAAATAAAGGAAGAGGGATGTGGATGGGAGGAGTGAAATCAGGAAAGAGAGAGATATAAGGAACGAAGGATGGAATTAAAGGGCGATGACAGAGGGGAAGAAGGAAAAAGGAAAACCAGGGGAGGATTGGAGACGAAAAAGAGAGATAACAAAGATAGAAACTAATAAGAGTCATCAATTAGAAATCTGTAAGGAAAGAATGAAGGAAAGAGAGGAGGAAAGACAGAAACAGGAGAGGGAAAGAGGACAAGAAAGGACAAAATAAGCAAATATAGACAGACAAAAAACTAAAGAAATCTCAGTTCAGTTTCTCTCGTGTGAATCTGCTCCGAACAGACTGAAAGTTGCCAGAAAGAATAAAAAAAGCTACATTTCTCTCTAATCCACACGCAGATCAGCGTCTCCAACATCTCCACCTTGATTCAATAAAGTTCAATAAAGCTTTTTCTTTTTTCTTTTTTCTTTTCACACTGTCTGGCTGGCAGCGAGGCAGTCGGCCAAACCCCCCACCCCCCCAGTCTCCCCACAGCTGATACACAGCAGGCCGACGCTCACTTTCTTTTTCTTTCACATTGCTCTCTGTTTGCCAAACAGCTGCCTATTTAACCAAGATATCAGTGTGACGTTCGGGGTCAGTCCGATAAGATAACGCCGCTTTGTTTGAGGCGTTTGAGTCATAAAAAAGACAGGAGAAAACCAGCCGAAACTGTCGCCTCCTCTCCGTCTCATTTCTGCAACTCTTTCCCATGCAAACACACTCTAACACACACTCTCACACACACTCTCGCACACTGGTGAAGTCCGGCCTGTTCTCCGGTCGCTCCGTCTTTGTTTGGTTTCATCTCAGAGTTTAGTTTAAATCTAAATGCGCATGCGAGACATGGCGCTCCTGTTGTTTATCCCCCGCAAACAGCAGATTTTCTCTGAGTGCTCTGGAAAGACGAGTAGAAAATAAGAGAGCTGCTTTTTCTTTTTCTTTTTCTCCCTCTGACTCTTGAAGTTTTTTGCTCGGTGGGGGTGAAAGCAAACGCAAACACAGCTGAGGGCTTGTTTTGTTTGCTCTGTTGACTCTCAGTTTTACACCTCAGCTTCATAATCAGAGCAGAAGGGAGGCGAAGGCGAAGCGAAAAGGATGGAGGGCGGGCGGAGCGTGCCAAGGCCCGGACCGAGAACAACCGGCCTCTGTGTGCTCAGACAACACAGACAAGATTTAGCATCTCGCCGCTTTTGTGCCAAACTAGCTCTGAATAGCGGTGAATAATCTTTAACGAACTTCTTTTAATTCACTCTGAGGACGACATCAGCGGGGTTTTTTTCTTTTTTTTGTCCTGCATCGGGAGGATTCAGATCCTCAAGTTCAGACGATTCAGACGCAGTGAAAGTTTTTAAGAAGAGAACGTTTACAAACTCGAACATGCTCCTTTGTTTTGCTGCAAAATGTCACAAAACTCCCTTTAGAAATCTCACTATTTAATTTTGTCTTCATCAAAACAACATTATAACAACTTATCAAACACTTTCTATGGTTTATTCTCAACTATTAGAGTCTATTGATAAATTCTGCATTAATAAAAAAACACACGTCCGCCTCAGTTGTTGACTGAAGAAACAAACATCTTGAGAATCAGTTTCCTATCGTCACTTCCTGTCTCTGCTCCCTGCTTTCTTTGCATTTGAATTATTCTCCGGCACTTTGCACCGATATGTTATCACCTCTTGTGATTACTGTGTTAGTTATTTTATTTAAAAATCTGGTGTAAAGGGTATCAAGAGTTGTTTTTTTTTTCATTTTCACACATGCACAGCTTGTTAAATGTGTATATTTGTTTTTTTTTGTGTAGATTCAGATGAGAATCAGTGAAACTCTCGTATGTGTTGTAGACATTGAGGTGAAACCAGCAGCGGCCTGTCGGTGCTGCTCAACACTCTCTATCTGGTTTGTTTGATCTGATCCGGACCTGGTACGAAACTTTTCTGACCCTCAATCCAATCTGCAGGTAAAATGAGTCCTACGTTGAAACAGACACACAATCGGTTTGTTTTTTAAGCTAAAAAAGAGGCGACGTTCTCCTCACAGGACCTCAGACTCTGCAGCACAGTGATCCGGTTGTGCCGGAGTGATTTACTCCCTCCCTCGCTCTTCAGATGTATTTCTCTGAGCAAACTCCCGGGGAGCTCAGAGTCGAGCTGTCAGACCGTTTTTTTTCGCCCTCGCCAACAAACCCTCCTCTCTCACGGCGAGGACGACGTCGAAAATGACTCGCAGCTCGGTCGGTCTTCAAGGGGAGCGTAATGGGAGCGACTGTGCCGAACAGGAACACCGGCTCACTTCTCCAAAAAAAAGGCTCCCATTACTGAGGCCATTACACCCCAGCAGAGAAGCAGAAACAACACAAACAGCGAGCAGGACCCCCCGCGGAGCCGCAGCAGAGCGCTCGCCTCACCTCACGTCGAGCGCTTCAAAGCTGCACACCTCGTTTTTTGTGTTTTTTGAGGAACGGGTGCTCATCACAATCTGCGGTTACACGGGCGTCACGCTGCACACGCCGTCTGATCGGGCGTCATCTTCTTCTTCTTCTTCTTCTTCTTCTTCTGCGCTCCGGGCTTGTCACTGCACACATCAAATGTGTGCATGTGCAGATGCTTTGGTGCATACAAACACTGGAATAAACCCCCCCCCCGACTACAGACGAGCAGAGTGTTGTGTTGTGTTGTATCAGGACGAAATATCCGTCTCCGGGGAAGAAACACGAGATAAAAGAGACGTAAAAAATCAGTTAAACAGATGTTTGGAATATTTATGCAGCGACTGATTTGTTTCTTCTCACCTTCAGCTGAACAAAGATTAAACATCTTAATAAGATAAATCAGTAAAAGTATTTTGTTAATCACACAGGGTTTTTTTTGTTAGTTGAGATGTTAAAGAACAGATTTGATGTTTGAATAATTACAGATGACGAAGCGAAAACGTCCAGCTTTCTGTTTTTGTGAGTCGACATTTGAAGTTGCACAGAAAACAATGTTGTTAAAATGACATTGAGTTTAGTAAAAAGCTCATTTTGACTCGTTGAGGACTTAAAAACTCAGAGTTCACGACTTTAGGCTTGCAATTTGCAAAAAAACTGACGTGGTTTTGGATTCAAAGTCGTAATAATTCTTGTTATTTATCAGCTCGTCCTTGTTTTTGAGCTCTGTGGAGCCTAAAGTTTGATCAGTTTTTAACTAAAAAAGGATCAGCGAGGTCAAAAAGCATTAAAACAAATTAAGTCCCTCCCTCTTTTCTTTCCCATGAATCACTTGATGACCCCTCTGATTCATCTTGCGACCCTCCGGAGGGGTCCTGACCTCCATGATGGGAACCACTGACGTACAGTGTGTGTTAATGTGTGTGTGGCGGCACCAGAGATGAACTGCGACAGTTGCTGTGTGTTAATGTGTGTGTGTGTGTGTGTGTGAGCAGCACAGTGCAGGGCTGCAGCATGTAGTCGAGTGTGAAGTGGCCCCTGTGATCGACCCCCCCCCTTTGTGCTGCATCTTTGTGCGTCCGGAGTCACTCGTGTTAATGATTAGTCCTGCTGCTTTTGTCCGCCTCTCACGGACAAAGACGCTGCGAGTCAATTGGCCGCCGCCCACACAGGCGACGTGCAACCTGCACCGAGAGGGAACGCGGCCAACGCTACCGACTCCTCGGGGTTATCAGCGAAAATATGCAGCCGCCTGATAAATCCAGCGCCTGGCAGGGGAAAGTTTTTCAGGATTTTTCTGGATGTTTGTCTCTTTAGATCATCGCAGCTTTGTGAGCCAATCAAAATGAAGCGTTTTTGTTTTTTTTTCTGTTGTTGTTTAATTTTTAACTCCTTTTTAAATGAAAAGGCTTCACCTTTAATCTCCTGCTGATCTGTTCCCTGGGGGATGAGGAATGCAAGTGGAGGGTGTGTGTGTGTGTGTGTGTGTGTGAGAGTGTGTGTTTGTTTGTGTGTGTGTGTTCATTAGAAGTTTGGGTGTCGCGGGGGTGCAGGGAGGAGTTTTGTTTTTCCTGCTAACATGAGCAGTTGGGGAGAGCTGAGGAGCGTGTGTGTGTGTGCATGCATGTGTGTGCGTGTGCATGTGTGTGTGTGTGTGTGTGTGTGTGAAGCCGAGGTCATTTGGTCAGTGTGCCCATCAGTACTCGAGCTGTCTGACTGGGCATTCTCACCATCTGCATGACCTCTTCTCCTCCTGACCGGCTGGCTTTTGTTCCCGAGCTCGCCCCCCCTCCCACTGACGTTTCTCACAGAGCGACGCAGCCCGAAGGGTCACCGGGCCGAGCCTTCATCATATCATCATCATCATCATCATCATCACACCGCTCCTCTTCTTCACTCCAACGACTTCTTGTTCCTCGTTTTGACTTTCCTCTGAGGTGGAGCACCGAAGCAGCTCCACCTGTGTGTTTTTGGACATTTTGAAGACTTTTAGGACGAGTTTAAAGAGTAAAACCACACAGAGAATGATTTAGCCTAGCTTAGCTAGCCTAGCTTAGCTTAGCTTAGCTTAGCTCAATTCACTTTGAAATCTGTTTTAAATTTGACATTAACGTATCTTTTAAAGCTTCTTACAGTCAGTTCTATAAAACAATAAACACAACAGCTTCCATGGGCCATTTTAGGGTTTTTTAATAAGTATTTTCAGCTGTTTGGTTCATTAAATGAAAACTTTGTTGAATTTCATAAAAAAGAGCAACCAAGTTTTTAAAAATGTGCAATTGAACTGAAGCCCAAAGAAAAAGTGGACAAAAAGGCTCAAAAGGAGGAAACTCATGTGAGCTTCAGCAGTCGTCTGCTGTGGAGGTTAAACGGAAATTATTCGAAATATAAATTTACATCTTTCAAATCCAAGTTGTACTGAAAACTGGAAATTAAGATTTCCTTTAAAAAAGATCTGATGTGTCTGACTTTGTTCAGAAAATATGGAAATATCTGAGGAACCTTCAGATGAACTGAAGTCTAATTTGACACAACCTTCATAAATTGCTAAATCTGGAAATTAATGGATTAATTAATCTTTTTTTTGGCTCAGTGGTTCCTGACCTGGGGGGCCAACACCTCACAGAAATTATACGCAAAAATTAAAGCAAAATGATGTTTATTTTTCTTGGACTTTTCTCAGTGTGAAATTATAACTAATATTTGCCTCCAACTTCCACCTGTTAAAATTATTCAAATGAAAGAGTCTGAGAGGAAAAACTCATTTGTTAACTTGCTCAGACTTTATAAATTACAAATAAGGCTGGAAAGTCCAAAATCCAACAAATACACAATTAAAATAGACTGTGAAAATTAAAGCGCCTCCATGATCCAACAGGGGATTCGATGAACTTAATAACATATTTTAAGAGCTTCAAGAAACTTTTGAGGGAACTCAAATATCCAATTTAGTCCTCAGACACTGAAGCTCCTTCAAGGAACCTTTAAGGGTTCTGGAAAAATCAAAGTTGACCATCATGGTGGTTTCCAGTGAACCTGTTTAGATCCTGCAGCACCTCTGAGGGTTCCTGGAAGAACCCGGTGCAATCTGCTGCTCCTCCTCCTGTAATTTATGACGTGGTGACGCAGATTGTGGCAGATCGCGGTGAAGATCTCACCTCTGCAGGACAAACACACTCCGTCCAGCCTCCTCGCAGTCACTTAGCCGAGACTTCTCTGCTTTATGGCGTCATAAAGTCGCCTTCTGAAAACACAGTTCAGGACGTGAGCCGTTTAAAGCGGCGTTAGTGCCATCACCTCTGCTCTGACAGCGGCAATTAGCCCACAGGCTGCAGTGTGTGTGGCAGATTAAACGGGTGCTTAATGATAATTTACTGTCCGCTCTGCACACACACACACACACACAGCTGACTGGTCAGACACTTTGAGCTGCTCGCAATCTTCTAATGAACCTTCTAACGGCAGGTCCGCGTGAAATACGAGATAATTTACACTTTAACAAGCTGCAAGGAGCAGTGAGGCAGCAGCAGACTGTAAGAGGGGAAACAGGAACAGCAAATCTTACATTAAGTGAGATAAAATAACACAAGACGTGAAACAAGGTGCAATATATAAAACATCCTCACAAACTCAAAGAGCTGTGCAAAATGAGCATTGCATCAACTTTTTATACCTAAACTCTCCCAGAACTTTAAGATCCATCAGCTGCTTAAAAGCAATGAAGTTTAGTTTATTTAAATGTAATCAAATTACTCCACAGAAAGAGATTTCCAGGTTCGTCACATCCAGAACGTAAAGTGGGACTGACAAGTTTTATAAGAAATACTTATTTTATTTGAGTTGTCTGTTAGGAAACTGTGGAGAACAGTTCAAAAACAGCTCACACACACACACGCACACTCAGAAAGTTATCTCTTATCCCTGACATGTTCCAGGGTCCCTGTGCAGCTCTGAACCCCCCCCCCCGTCTGATGGCGCCTCTGCAGATAAACGAGGATGCACGTGAATTCTCGGGTCACAGTAACAACTTCTACACATTCAGTCTGAGGATTTAAGTTCTCCAAAGTGACAAACTTGTAAATGTGTTATATATATTTTTTTAACCAAAGACCACCTAAAGCCCCCCCCCCTCCAGGTCCCTTTATGTTCCCTGAAACCCCAAACTGGCCACAACGGACTGCAAAGTGTTCACAAATCATTTTAATGCTCATACAGCAGCTCTGAGTTCAGCACCGACGCCTCGCATGGTTGAGTTTTTCTGAACGGGGTTCAGGAGGAGAAGGGTGGCGCTTGGATCAGGCGCCTCCAGCAGACCCGGAGGGGCGGCGCGCCGAAATCTGATCCCTCTCCCCCCGCTGCCGCTGCCGCTGCTGCTGCTGCTGTTTGTCCCGGCGGAGGCAAAAGCAGCCGGGAGGCATCCCGTACCGCGGCGGCTGCGGTGGTGGCGTTGGAGGTGGAGGTGGTGGTGGAGGTGGAGAAGAGAGGAGCGTCAAGTCCGACACACACGGACGCACACTCACAATGAGACACATGCGACGGCTCAGCTTTCAAAACAAAAGTGTTTTGTGAGGCTGCGTGGCAGAAAACAGCCTCGATCCTTTGATGACTTAATTATGATCCATGTGATTGAGGCCGATTTGCACTCGAACAACCGATTTATTTGCTTATTCAGTTGTTGCCATGTTGCTTAGTCGGGTTTTTAATCATCATATCTGGCCAAGAATTAGTTTCCAAATAACGTTTTCAAAAAGTACTTTGAAACAATTAACAAGAAAACAGGAAAAATGAAATAAACGCGATAGAATAAAGGTATTCGTGCTAAATTAAATTAAAAATTATAAACTCATTCTGGAGAGATCGAGAGATTTAACTGCCTTTAATCCGATGCAAAGCCCAATTATTTATCCTACACTGAGCTCATTTATTATTAACTGATCCCGTTTCAATTTAAAATTATTACCTTTGAAAGATTCAAACATTGGTTTGACGGCTGCACTGCAAAAACAAATCCTCTTTAAACAAATTCAGACTCTTCTGGGACTTGATCGAGCTTTCACAGAAGCATTGCGTCACTGCTTTCTCGCCTACGGTTTTATTTTGAAAGGACAAACGGAAACGCCTCCTTCCCAGCAGCCGGTCTCTCTTGACGGCAGCATCGTGCAGCTCCGATACTTCACAGGCAGCTCGCGGAGGAGAGCCGCCAGTCCGAGTTGGTTGATCCAAGGCGACGAAACACACCGACTGGCATCCGCGCCGGAGAGGATCGAGGAGCCGCAGTCTGTGCGTCCGGTCCGGTCCGCGTGCGCCACACCGCCCCGTGAACCCGCAGGATGAACGCGTTGTGGAGGTCTGGACACGCTGGACAGCAGCGCGCGCTGGAAAAGAGGATTTAGTGGAAAAGTTGGTTTCGCCGCGGCGGGGCTCGAGCCGAGGACTCTCGCTGTCAAGTCGCGAGGGGGATTTCTGACTTTTTTTTTTTCCACCGTCGCCAAACTGCTCCCCGACGCGCGAGGACTTACGGATTTTTAAGTAGTTTTTGTGGGTTTTTGTGAAGTTTCCAGGAGAGTAACTGCTGCTTTTCTTCTGTTGAGCGCCTGGTGACATTTGAAAGGCTGATACTTGCTGTCAAAACGGGATTCTGTGGGTGAGTAGATCACTTCTACCATTACTGTGAGAAACAATATTAATACTATGATCAATATTATTGATTTCATTATTTTAATTAGTATTATTTTTCACGAAAAGCTCTCCGCAGCCTCTGAGGGTTGAGAGAAATATCTTCACTTCCTTGTAGATGTTAGTCAGACAGGTTGAGCTCTCCGGTGTCTCGGCGTTAAGTAGCCGTGTTGTGCCTGCGCACAGTATGTGTGTGTGTGTGTTTGTGTGAAGCGTGGAGCTGCGGGAGCAGGAGCCCGCGGCCGGGCCCTCAGCGCAGGTGCCGCAGAGGCTCTGTGCGCAAACGGCGCGTCTCGGCCGGAGTCAGCTGAGGAACCTCTCTGCGCGTATTTGCATCATCTTTATTTTGGAGTAAGTGCGTAAAGGTGTCCGTTTCATGGCTCATTAATGCTGTCAGCGCCGCGCGTGGCGCAGGTTGGGGAAATTGCGCACGCTGCGGGACTGAAAATTACACTTTCACCCTGAAACTGTTTTTTGAATTAAACCCAATTATTTGTTTTTAAATCAACTTGCTTAAAAGAAATTTCTCGAAGTCGTTCTCAGCGTCCTTAAACGCATCAGTCTGTCCAGTATTGAAATATTAGATTTTCTGGATTATTCCTGAAATGAGGGATGATGTGAATCCCAGTGGTGGAATTTTAAGAAAAAGCAGATGTGTGAATTATGAAATTACGCACGTTCATCTGTCGCGCGGGATGGCTCGAGGATGCCCATTAGATGCGTCTAATGTGACGTTGGTTTCCACTAATCATCAATCAAACGTTTCCGTGTATAATTTCACTGTCAGAAAGTAAAATATGGACTCTCATCGCCGCGCGCCGCTCGTCGGGACGAACACGCCTTTTCCGCGCGCTGCAACAGTGACGTCTTCTCTGGTCGGGAGTATGAATTACACATCAGCCTCCTCCGCGGAGCCGCGCGCGCCGTAATGCCTCTGATCATCTCTGAAGTTTCTCCAGAAAGCAGCGGATTTCTCTCCCCCCCCCTCCTCTTTCCCCTTTGAATGAACGAGCTGCGGTTCTCCCCCCCCCCTCCCTCCGCAGCAGATCAGTCATCCCCTCTTCAAACACATGCGCTTCAATGGGATTCAGATGGTGATTTTTGGCCACTCAGCTCAGCTCTGACCCCCCCCACACCACCACCACCACACTTCCATGTCAAGTCATCACCGGAGAAAATGACCGGATT
>JAPZDV010000007.1:2828871-2861935 GCA_029814665.1 Acanthurus lineatus | reverse complement strand
GCCTTCTTGCCTTTGTCTGCCCATCACACACACACACACACACACACACACACACAATCACACACACACAGACATAATGTCACATTCACACAAACACTATTTAAGCCTTAAATCCTTCAGATATTCCCTCATTTTCTACCCTTTTTCTATCGTCTTTTCATACCTCAATCAGCCGTTAAGCCCTCAAATGGCAGCCTGTCCTGCTTGTTTCAGCCGTATGATGTTTGAATCACGTACACACACTCTCCATGTCTCACACACACACACACACACACACACACACACCTGTCCGTGTGCTCGGCTCTACCTCTGGCTGCGGTTCAGGGCGGTTCTTATCCTGCCGGGCTGACAGCGGCGTTGACATACGGCTGGTTTTTAATTACAAAGCTCCCCTTAAGGAAATTGTTGAGATACTTAACAGATAAGGCAGACATGAAGGAGAACAAAGAGGCTCGTTGTTTCGTATCAGGAGGACAGTTTTTTGGTTTTTTTTACGGTGTGGGGTGGGGGTGCTTAGAGCGAGTCAGCTGGGGCTGCAGTTACATCTGACAAAATATTATCGTGCCGCAAAGTGACTGGTTTATGGTGTTTCATTGAAAGTTGTGCGTCTTCTTTCACCCGTCTCTCTCAGATCACTTTCTCTCTCCGCCGCCGACACCGCCAACACCGCCGCCGCCAACACCCGGATTAATGGCAACTGTTGGTATAATTGCATAATTTTGAGTGGGTTGTGATTGACGGTGATTGCAAAATGGAGCCGCTATACAAACATACACTGTCCTCGTCCATGTATAAACATGTTTGTGTGTGTGTGTGTGTGTAGCCCATTGAAAGAGTGTATTTTGTTGCTGGCAGAGGCAAACAGATGGCAGGTTTCTTTGCTGAGCTGTAAGGAGGCCAACACACACACACACACACACACATACATACTCACAAAAGGGGGGGCCAATCCAGGCTTGATGTGTCCCTCCCATCACTCACCCCCTTGACTCCCCCTTTGCACCCCAAATTACCCTTCAATCACACACACACATGCATGCAAACACACACAAACAGTCTTCTACATGTCCGTTTCTGTTTGAATTTGAACTCTTTTGCTTCTGAAACTTTTCTCCTGTTTGCTCAAGTATCCTGTTTTCATTTTAACGTTTGCATTGCATGAAAAAAAACTGATTTATTTCATTGAGGCTGCAGACACTTGATGCAGAGAGGAATAAGAACACAGAGTGGGAAAATTACACTAAAGAAATTCAAGTTTTGCCGTCCTGCAAGGTGCTGTGCTCAGCAGGTTTCCTGAGTTTTACTCTGGCAGAAGTAATCACCGTGATAGCTCTCCAGACTTATAAAATCCCGTCTCAATATCACAAAACCTTTGTCCGGTGTTTGGGGCATTTTGATAGGCTTTTCAAATCCTGAGTAAATTAATCAAACCTGACTTCTTGGATCTCATTTTTACGCCCCGACCGAGCATATATACAGACAGGGACATATAAATCAATCATGCATATGCAAACCTTTGCTAACTTGCACACTTTAATCTAAATATCCTTTGTTGTTGTTTATTTTCCATCAGAAAAACATGTTAACCTGCATTTTTGTGCGAGTAAAACCTACACAGGTGTTAGAAGGGGATGCAAACTCCACCTAACAGAGCTGCATTTCCTGTCAGACTCGACTGAACTGTTTTAAAATCACATGGCAAATATGAACTGTTTAATATGTAAACTAATCCACACCCCCCTCTGTCTCTCTCTCTCTCTCTCTCTGTATTTCTGTCTGTCTCTCTCTCTCTCTCTCTCTCCCTCACTGTCTCTCTCTCTCTCTCTCTGTATTTCTGACCACTAACCAGAAGCAGAGCTGTCCTGTCTGGCTCTGCTGCACACCATTTACATTTCTGTGAATGGAAACAGAGAGCCAACAGACTGTTGTTAGTGTGTGTGTGTTTGAGTGTGTGTGAGTGTGTGTGTGTGTCAGGGAGAGAGGCAGTGTGAGTGTGTATGGGTATGTCTTCCCTCCATGTTTGCTTGTGAGTGTGTGTGAGTGTGTGTGTCTCTTTCATCTTCTTCCTCTCTCTGTCTTCCTCATCTCACTGTCTTTCCCTTCTCTTCCCATCTTTTCCTCCCTCCCTCCCTCTCTCCACCCTTCCTCGTGGTAACACTCCCACATCTGCTCGCTTCCTCCCTTCATCCTCCACCTCCTCCATCCACTCCATCTTCGTCACGTCTGCCAGGACAGATTCAAATTAGCTTCATTATTGTCTCGACCGTAATGAAGTGCAGTATTTTCACAGTGTTGTACAAGGTTCACAGTCCGAGGATGATAATACTTCTTCCTCCTTCTCCACCTCCTTCCTCCTCCTCCACGTCCTCTGGTTGATCCATCATCATCACTAACCTCCTTCATTCAAAAATGATCTCCACTCACAACCTCACATGCGCTTCTTTTTAAACCCCCCCCCTACATCCAGGGCAGCTGACACATCTAATATTGAAACCAAACTCGGCCTCCATCCCTCCCACATCTCCCCTCCTCACCCCACCCCCTCGCCCGCCCTCATGTTATTTTGCCAGGAGAGCTAAAATAATAAACCCTCGCACCGTCTGCAGAGCGTAATGGAAGTTCTGTTTCTCCTTGGAAAGAGGAGAAAACGAGACGGCGGCGTTGTGCTGAGCAGCGACAGTCGAGCCCACTCCACTTATTTGGGGGGAGTTTTTTTTTTTTTGGAGAAAAGTTCAGGTCAGAAATGTTGTTTTTTTTCTTTTCACGATTCACATGAAATGTTATTTTTGAGTGTGGTGTATCTAGTAATTGGCTGCATATTTTCCTCGTGTGACAACTCTCTCCTCATCGTTGGCGCGGCGCAGTTTTTCTGTGTAATCCCACAAAGTCCGAATCAGAAAGCATTCACTTTTTTTTTTTTTCACCGAGTCGCAGACTCACATTTAATTTTTGTTCCAGTGAAGAGCTCTCGTGTGCTTTGTTGTGTGTGTTTTTCAGTCTTTGATGTCAGACTTCTTAAAAAAGGGTCATGGCGTCATTTTTTTTTTTTTTTAATCCTTTATTGACCTCGATCGCTGACAAGGAGAAGCTGCAAAAAACACTGATGAAAGACCTGAGCTCCACTTTCAGCGGTTTCACCCCGCTGATACAACGGCCTCTAACTGACATTAACTATGATTTCAGACTTTCACAGCGGAGAGCACAGGGACATCTGATAAAGACGTAATGCAACAACAAAGCTAAACTCTGGAAAAATGAAAATTACTCAGCAGCAAGGTGTTTTAGTTCTGGTGATTAGAAAGTTTCGCAATGCATTTGCTCATCATGGTCCCATTATAAATAATACAGTATGAGGGATCCAAAGGTTATTGAAAACATCTTGATGGATTTATAAATGGATTTAATAAAGTCACAGCAGCTACTGTTCTCACAGGCAAAATAGTAATGAAATGCAAATTAAAAACTAAAAAAAAGTTTAAATCTCTGGTTCCAGCTTCTCGTTGTCACAGTTTGTTGTTTTTCTCTTATTAAGATCATTGCAAAGTTAATAGTTTGGGGTTTGGAGCAGTTTGTGAGATGAAATAAACTATTTTTCACAATCTTCTGTCACTTTATAGGCTGAACAATCAATCCATTAATAGGAAAGCAGTAAATGGGGCACTCAGTTCGGCCCAGCGGTTTAAGTTCATTCCATATAACCACATTATCCCCGGTTCAGGTCCAGCTGTGTAGCTTTGTTTCATGTCAGCCTCTCTTTCAACCCTTGTTTCCTGACTGCCTATATGATAAAAACTTTCCAAAAAAAAAAGGCACAAATGCTGTTAAAATGATATTAGAATAATACATAAAGATCAAGAGAATAATTGATAATCAAAATAATCAGAATTATCAAGAAAAACATGGTTGAAAAAACAGCCTTTGCATTGGGAATCACCGTTCTGCAGTGCGGAGCCCTGAACCGTCGGCCAATGAGCTGCTTCTCTGCAGCAGTTGGAAGTCAAGTATGAGCGTTTTGCTCAGTGGCACGTTGGCAACGGCTGAATGGGGAAGCGACTGAGCATTTTCATGTGTGAGGCTCTATACTGTTGCATTGTCCTCTTTAGGAAACTCCATTGACTCTTCAGTGAATGGCGAAGCGGGACTGTAGGCCACAGAGGAGTGAAACGCATACAGGCACAGTCACCCTGGTTACTGAAGTGGTTACCATAGATACGTCGGGCTGTCGGGGTACCTGCAGGGCACTGGCTAACTCGTTAGCAATGCTAACACGCTCCTGAGAGTCAGTAGCTTTGCAAAATGATGATTTTGTGATTTTTTTTCAACCAGTTTTTGCAGATTGAAGTATGAAAGGAAGCAGTTGTTTGCTATTTAAAGTTAATTTGTGTTATTTTACGTAACCCTGGTTCTAGAGGACCCGTGCACAGTGTTCAGGCTGTGTTAGTATAGATGTCTGGTATAGATGTCTCAGGACAACTGTGCTGCAGTTGTTCTTTTCCCCCCAAACAGAGGCTCCTCTCTGTGGCCTGTTTGTACTGTAAGTGAAGGCAGATCCTGGAGGGAAGCAGGAGGGAGGGATGATGGGATTAGAGGCTTTCCTGCCCTCGTCCTGCTCTCATAAGCAAACACACTTAACACACCAGTCGTGCGTTCAGGAGTTTCACCATGTTCTTACAGACACCCAGGGGAGTCTATTAAAGCTATTATTGTCATTTTTTATCTTCAACATGTTTCTTGCTTCTGAGTTTGATAGTTGGTGAAAAAAAATGACTGTGTGTGTTTGAAAAAAAAGAAGACTTTGGCTGTCGGTTGTTCAGTAGCAGGCCAACAGGAAGTGTGTGTGGGTGCTGCTGGTGATCAGAAGCACATGGCGGCTGAGACCAGCAGCAGGTTTCATGTAGAGAGGTAACAACCGGGCGGAGAGAGACAGACCCACGCCGTCCCACCGCACTAATAAACAGCATCGTAAACAGAGCAGTAAACGCCTTTATGTCCTGCTGATTCCAACATA
Source organism: Acanthurus lineatus (assembly GCA_029814665.1). Lineage (NCBI taxonomy): Eukaryota > Metazoa > Chordata > Actinopteri > Acanthuriformes > Acanthuridae > Acanthurus > Acanthurus lineatus. The sequence goes on along the minus strand of JAPZDV010000007.1, from coordinate 2,856,927 downwards.
CGGAGACACGCCCACGTCAGCCTCCACCTTCAGACCATCGACGAATCAAACAGCTACATAAAATTTATCCCGTGAGCTCAAAATTAAATAAGAAAAGCTTCAATAAAACAGTTTTTTTCTTAAAGTTACTACAAAAATCCCTCGACACAGGACAGACAGGGGCTTTGCATATGTGTGTGTGTGTGTTTGTGTGTGTTCAATTCAAAAGATCGTTGTGCACACCTCACACACACACACACACACACATACTAACTATTGCTATCCCACCACAGCAGGACGTCATTTGCGGGGGCAGGTCACCCCAGCTGGAGAGCATCAAAAGTTGTGTGTCAGTGTGTGTGTGTGTGTTTTCTGAGTGTGTGTAGGGGTACACTTGTCACACTGAGAGGTCAGGGCAGGGTCAGAGGTCAGCGGGGGTCAGAGTTGAACGTTTCAATCCTGCGTCTCCTCGTGCTGCGTCAGTGTGTTCAGAGTTGCTTTCCATCAGCTGGTTCTTGTCTTTTAGATAAAAACCTTCAAAAACAAACAGTCGAAACACTCAGTTCTTTGTTTTTAATTCAGATCATTTGAGATTTATAGATTCGGGATATTCCCCAGCAATTACACGGATGTTCAACAATGAATTTCTGTCACCACTTTTTGGTGTTAATGACGTCATGAAAAACACCAGACGGCATTTTGGGCACTGATGGAGGATATTTTTGGATTTTATTGATTTTTTTTATTTTGAGGTTTTGCAGCTGATTCTCCGTAACCAGCACAAACTTCTGCTTCTGTGCTTCTTCCTTAATTTCTCTCCTTTTTTTTTGTCTCTTTCCGATCACTTTCCTGATTCAGCAGGCTTCCAGGATACATTAGTGCTGATCGAGCATCAGTTTTCCCTCCAAAGTCCGTGTGAAGTCATGTGGTTTTCCCAAGGTGACCCCCCATCAATGAACCGCTCAGCTGACTCGTGAATATCACCTCTGCTGCCTTTGTTAGGAGACAAATCAACTATATGGATTTTTTTTTAAAAAAAGAGCTACAAGAAGCTTTGACGTCTAAATTCCTGGATCCAAAAAGGCGCCTTGTAATCGGATTGGTTCCTCCATGTTTGGAAGGGAAGTGTAATTATGTTGTATAGTAGCCCCACACACACTCACACACACACACACACACACACACTTCGCAGACATCCTGGCTTTTGTGGGCCGAGCTTCTTACACTTGTCTGCTGAATTGAAACTAGGCCAGTTCGTCTTTGGAATGACAATTACCATGGACCAAACCCAGGCCCTATTCTGAGGCTGGAGGGACGGAGGGCAGGTGGGGGCGACGGTGCCGGTTTGAAAGGAGGAAAGACGATTGGGCGCTGCCAAGATGCTCTGGACGTACAGTAGCTTCCGATGCTCATTAGCGCAGCCGAGCGGACGGCCGTGCACCGAGTGGGGGGGAGGGAGGGAAAACGAGGGAGGTGGAGGAGGAGGAGGAGGAGGAGGAGGAGGCGGGAAGGGTGAGGCTGGCACAGGCCGGGGCGGGATGTTTTTAGAGGCGACGTCTATCTTTAACTTGATTTTTTTTTTCGAGGCTCTTTTGATAGAGCGCGGCTCAGTTCGAAGAAGAATGGAGGCAACAAGCTCCGGGGGGGGGAGACCCTCCCTCTTTTCATCCCTCCCTCTCCCTCCCTCCCTCTTTTCTCCTCTCCACCTTGATCTCCGCCGAGCCATCCCTCTTTTTTCCTCCATCTCCTCCTGGCAGGCTGCTCTGCGACGGTGTGAGGTTGTCAGGCTGGCCCAGATTAAGGGCATTGTCCGAAGGTATTTACATCCGGCCAAACCATATTAAACAGAGATTAGGGGTTTTCACTGCACATTGCAAAAAAAAAAGAAAAAAAAGAGATGGGGGGGTTAAAAAAAAAAGAAGAAGAGGGAGCTTTTCCAGGACGAGCAGGATTTACAACTGGCATAGCTGTGAAATGGAGGAAGAGAAATGTGCTTTTTATGGAGGTGGGGGTAATGACGGGTGGTGGTGGTGGTTGGGTGGAGGGGGGCTCAACAGATCCTGTTTGAAGGTCATGTGATGCTTGCTTGTCTGTGGGGGTGTCGGGTGTGCCAAACGGTTGGCAGGCGCTCCAGGTTTTTTTTTTCAGCATAGGAAGCAGAAGTAAAAGAATCTGTTGGCGGGACGCGGCGAGCAGACGGGCTGCTGTGGAGGACATCACGCTCCGAAAGCAGCCGGTCTGTCGCTCTCCGGGTCTACGGATCTTCTGGGGGGAATTTTCTTGTCAAAAGTGATTTCTTTTTATTACCACGTGGCTCTTATTTTTCGTTGGTTTGTCCTCATGAAGGTAACTGAGGAGATGTGAAGTCTGACAGGTTTAAGACGAACCACCAAGTTCACTAAAGTTGTTTCAAAATTAAAACGTTGTGCAAAATTCACTCCAAATGTTTATTGTAAATCCAAGAAATGTTGCTCCTGAGCTGCCAAACTGTTAGCTTGCATTTAAGTAGAAAAAAACTGACGTATTTTTTCTTCTTACAATTAAAGATATACTTTTTAACAATGAAAGACGCAGTCGCTCGATTCAGTATCCTCAGAGGTTTTCTGCTCTTTGATCTGATAATAAGCTCTTGAGTAGCTAATATTAGCCTGTTTTACTTAGATTTTGCCTGGTAATTGATATAAGTGAGTCAGTTTGATATTTTTAAGTGTTTAGCATGAAAAATAATAAATTTTAAGTCAATGTCCACTTAGTGTCTATCCATCTGTTTTTATGTGAATTTTTTGGCTGATAAATGTTATTGAAAAATCCCCACAAACTTAGTAAATGAACGTTGAAGTGGGATTATTTGGTCATTTTAACCACGTTTGTGTTACTGCTGCACATGAGAAACATTGATTCAGTATATAAATGAGCTGTTTTCTCTGCAGACATTCGCACAGATGAACTTCACCCACATGAGTGAAGATGTAAGCGACTGCAGAAATGTGGAAAGTATTTGAAAGGAGTCCAGTAGTGAAAGCAAACAACTAATTACCTGCAGTAAAAAAGGCCATTTATCGCTGAATTGTTTGCCACTGGTTTGGGAGCAGCCCGCTCTGCAGATGTTGGAAACATGCTCTTGTTGTATTATTAGCCCAGTTTAGTGAAGAGGGAGGAAAAAAAAAAAAAGGAGGCTTGATAAAGACGAATGTCTCCGCGGCCCATCTGGAACCCATCACTTTGAAAAGCTCTCGAAATGCAGATACAATTTAAAAAGGTATGTGTTGCTGTTTTTTTCTACCAGACTCAATAAAAAGTACCTGTTAAGCTCCTCTGAAAGAAAGAGACTCTTGTAATCTTTCACTGTTTATGATCCGTCACGCCGGCCTGTGCGAGCCTGCAGCGATGCTCCTTCATGCAAGAAACAAGACGACGTCACTGCGGAAAAACTCAGCCGATCAGTTCGGAGAGTCGCTTTGTTTGAACGGCGCTCAGTATGCAAAACTTTCTGCAGACCCACAGGTGACGAAACTCGCTGTTTCTCTCCTTCAGAGCAGAAAATGAATCCATCATCGCAGCGATGCCTTGATTTAGAGGTTTACTGACAGATGTGTCATTCATAAAATTACCCTCCCGCTCTGAATTTTAAAGAGCTTTGCACATCAGAAAACATTTCTTTCATTTTAACTTTAATGCAGAGCTCATTTTTCCATTTCTAGCTGCTTTACACCCGAACCTTGGTGTCAAACACTTAGAAATGTCAAAGTGATGAATTGTGTTCAAGATATTGTAAGCAGAGAAAAAATGGGGCCACTGTTCACATTTTGGGATTTGATTTTAAAGAAAGCAAAAGTGATCAAAAGATAAATGTTATGAACTCTTGCATTTATTTAAAATGGAAACACATGTGCAAGAGTTCATCAGAGAGCAAAAAGTGTTAAATCTTGCTATTTAAAAAAGTCTTGAATCTGCACCAAATGCTCTTCACTCGCTTCCTTGTCCATTTCTTTACTTTCAAGTTGAATCATTTAACAACTTTTTTGCAGGTTTAAAAGCTCAGAGCATCAAGTTCTTTCTGCAAAAGTTAGAAAAAAGACCTGTCAAATCTGAAAGTGCGTCCTCTGAGCCGTTGATTTTAACGTAAAAGCCGTATAGACGTCCTGCAGACAGTCAGTCAGTGTTTTAAAGGAGTAAATCTCTTTTATCGCCTTTTAAAGTTGATTTTAAACTTCTTAAAAAGGACAAACTGGATTTAAGTGTGTTTTCTGAGTTAAACGTCATCAGTGTCCCCCTCCTGCGACCTGATGGCGACGGCTCCTCAGTTCGGTCTATACTTCTTCCCCTTGCTCCAGCATCCCTCAGTATGAGTGGTTGAGAGTGTATATGTGTGTGTGTGAGTGTGTGCTGTGTGAGTGTGTGTGAGAGTGTGTGTTAGAGCAGCAGGCATGGAAAAGGCTTCCCACATAAAGAGGCCTTTTTATCCCCAGGGCCACAGCCTGCCCGCCGGCCCCTGGAGAAGTTTGTAGAGGATAAATAAACCTCTTCAGACGCACAGAAAAGATGGAGTCTGTGCGCGGCGCGGTGCGTTCACGGACGCTGTATCTCAAAGAGAGACTTTATATTATTCTGAAGGGCTATTTGTTATGATATTGAGCCGAGAGGGCAGGAAGGGCCAGGAGGGCAGGGGCCCCTTGATTTATTGAGTGACTGTCCAGCCTGTACAGCACACACACACACACACACACACACACACACACACACACAGTTTTCTGAATCCACAATCACAGATACATACACACACACATATAAGGACAGACGTTCACATTTACACACACACTCAAAGAGTACATATCACACATTGCTTCCAGCTGGCCTAAGGTTCCGGTGAAAGTGCTCCCACCCCCTTCACACACACACACACACACACACGCACACACACACACACACCAGGCAGACGGTATCTCACACATGCGGCACCGGACGGGGAAACAGCGGGGAATGTCTGTCTGGATGCTGATATGAGGCCGGACGGCACCCGAACGCAGCAGCTTGAGCCTTCGTTTATCTGCTTCGTCAGAATCACTTCAGGGTCGATTTATTCATGAGGTGCTTTTTGTGTCGAACAGGTCTGTCGTGGTGTTTCACGGAGAACAAAGAAGTTTAAAAAGACAAAGCCTTTGAATTAGTGCGCTCAGTAACACAGCAGAGTTTGTACGGGGATTTCGTGACGTCAGTGCAAACGAAGTGGCGCAGAGTATCAAAGAAATTCTCTCATCTCAATGTTGTTTCAGAGAGTTTTTATTTAAAAATCTGTGTATTTATAGCATGGAAACAGTCTAATGTTGAGTTATGAACATTCGTAGAAAATGTTAGTTGTTGACAGCTTGGTTACGTTCGTATAGAAATCACTTTCTGTGCTGCTGAAACTCTGAATTGAATATTGATCCTTTTCGAGCAAAAAAGTCTCAGGAACTAAACTCACTTTCTGCAACACATTCTTGCAATTATCTTAAGATCTGCAAACAAGAGTTGCATTAGGTGGATTGCTGATTGAAAAACATTCAGAATGACTGTGCACGTGACAACAACAGCACAAAACCTGTGTGTGTTTGTGTGATTTACTGCTGTGAGACTTGTTGTAATGTTGGAAAGGAAACTATGCAAAGCTGTCAGTTTGAGAGCTTCAGCTGTGGTTCAAAGGTCAGAAATACTGATAGAAATCCATATCTCAGTTCCTAATAATCAATACTTTTGCAGGCAGTCTGTTAACATGCATCATAGCGACCTGGTTCATTCAAATCCTGGTTGTTCTGAGTGATGCTTTGCACATTTTGTTTCAGCTTTTGACACATTAGCAGATTAAAATTCTGCTACTTGCACCTGAAATAGTTCCTGAGCCACCTGTGAGATATTTTTTTTATTTTTTACCTTCACTCACTCACTCACATACGGAGGAAGAGTGAGAGTAAACGCCCTGTTTCACATTCATTCAGCTCCACACGTTCCTGCCGCGGAACTGCACACACACACACACACACACACACACACACACAGCTGGAATTTTTCTCTTCAGGAATTTAAAGCGCTCACTTTCTAATTAGAAATTCCTTTTTTTTTTTTTTTTGGTGCATATTTCTCCGTGACACACTTACACGACCAGATTTCAAAGCAGTGTCTCTTGTCAGTGTGATCAAACCTCTGACGCTTCGTTACCGGACGTTAGCTTGAAAGGTGTGCAGCCGTGGCGTCGACCGAAGCGCCGCGTCTGCTGCTGCATCGGTCCTGAAAGGTTGTGTGCCGTGACACAAAGCCTTTCAAACCAAATCCACTTTTATTCAAAGCAGCTTCTTTTTTTTTTTTTTCTTTTTTCTTTTCCACATTCAAATCTGCATTTCAAAGTGCAGGATCTGAAGCACACACGCGGATATTTCGTCATTGCCGGTGACCACAGAAAGGAGGCTTTGCTCTTTTGTGTGACACCTGAGAAATGGAGCTTTTTTTAATGCATGAGGGAAATATCTCTGTTTGGTTTTGTTCTGACGGTAAATTGCATATGTTCGGCCTCTGGCAGTGTAAACATTGCAGCGGCGCACAAACGCTCCTCCTATCTATTTTCCCGGGATCAAAGCCAAAATATTCCTTTTACAATGGGATCACACACTATTAATAAACTCATGTTAAATAAGCTGTGATGTCTAATCCATATTTCCCCTGAACAAGGCCACAATATGCTCGTAATACATGTGTTATTACAGAGAATAACAAATTTATTCAAACAAGGCTAATTCGGTGCCAAATATGTACTCACATATTAATTTATTCTCACTCTCATTAAGAATTTAATTACTTTTTCTATTCAGTATGCTGTTTTTAAATTTAAAAGGGGCAGTAAACCCTAATTATTAAGAAAAGAGAAAACAGACAAATATTTTAAAACCTCACATAAACGTAAAAAAAACCCATTTATGTTTGCTTAAGCACCATTAAGTGAAAGTTAGAAAATATATTCACGTAATTGAGGGGGGAACTTGCCCTTTAAACAGGAAGTGCCGTATTTGCCCAACACAAAGAAACGGTTCTAGTCATCAGTCGGAGCTGCTGCTGCTCGTTCGTACGGAGCTGCCAGAGGAGTTCGTGCTCGATTGCTCAGCCTCCATAAAGCTGAAGTGAGCTATGAGTCTCTGGGGATTATTATATCTACCCCATAAAGCCCAATTCACCATGTTTAAGACCTGAAGATATTCTAAGACTGATTTTCTCCTTTTCTTTCGCAGAGGTCATAAGTAATACACGAAGGTAGCGAGTCATTCATGCCGGGGTTGAATTTATGCTCCGTGCAGCGTCGCCTCGCTGACTTTCTTCTCCTGAATGGGCCTTTTTTTTTTTTTTGCTTTAAAGGAAAAAAGAAAAAAGTGTTGTAAATATTGTTGTCAAAGCTGGATGCAGAGCAGAGAAGTGAGCTGACTTTTAACATCTCCAGCATTTTTAATGGGTCTAATAAATCAGAGAAAACAATTCACAACTCATCTATTCACTCCGTTTAAGAGCTGCAACACCGAGGAGAAAAATCTGTAAGTCTGAAGTATGAAAGGCTGAGATGAACCAGGCGGGAGAAGAAGACGTTTTTAGTGGGCTGCTTTTGCTTGCTCATGGGGTTTTCGCTGCACACACACACTTAAGTAAAATTTGAGCCACTCATGCTGGTAAAAACTTCAGATTGTAAATTTCTGATGAAAATATTGTTCATTCTACTTCACTCCATTTGTCAAAAGCTCTTACTTTTTTTGCACATTTTTAAATTTATATTCTAGATGAACTAAGCTCATAAAATAATCCAATAAGCTCTGATTTACAGTTTTTAGGTTAAAATAAAAAAGTTAAGACTTCCACTCTTCGTACTTTAGACATAAAGGTTACATCTTACTCTTGTGTCTGCAGTATAATAACATGCAACCTAGTTTTCTGAAACTTTTTACAACCTGAAACTTCACAAATCTTTGCATGCTTTCACCTTTATTCGCTGAGTTTGAAGCAAACATCCCCACGTGATGCCCGACCGTCCTCCTGCTCCTCTTCCCCCAGCATGCCTCTCCTGTCCCAGCTTGCCGTGTCTTCACCGCCCCCCCAGGGGAGTCTGAGGTGCTATAAATCACTGCAGTACTGTAAACTCCCTGTTGTCAGGTTGTCAAACTGGCCTTCAGTCATTCTCAGAGGCCTGGTTCCATTTCTCTCAGTGTAGACACTAACACCTATCTGTCGCTATAAGTTATCACTCCAGTTTGATTGATCAGCTAATAAGGCTGCTAGCTGCACGGCTAACTGAGCTAACCAGCACAGAGCAGCTACATGCAACAATAATATTCATGGTTTACACCTCGACTACTCAGCTACTATAAAAAAGAGATTGATTAGAGTTTTTAAAGAACTTTACTAACTCGGGAATAACTGAATCAAAACATCTTTTGGGTTTTATTAAATTTTGATTCTCAGTTTTATGGATTTTTGGATCCCAATCAGTCCTTTTTGTAACAGAGGAGTGTTTTTTTTCCCCTGTGTTCACTCTTCCTCTGTAGTTTGATTTTTAAGGACTGACGATGTGTGGACATACAGACGTGTTAGGAAGGAGCTCTGGCGGCGTTACCTGCTGCTTCTCCTGCACAAACTCCTTCCTCCGCCTGCCTGTGAGGCGGCGTTCGTGTCCTCGTCCAGACCTGCAGCCTGAAAGGGCCCATCTATAATTCAGAGCACCTATTACGTATTCCCCGTGAAGATTGTCTCGTCTGGTCCTGCTCCTGATTTCAACCTCGGCTCTCAGCTCCAGTTTTCCTGATCTCAGTTTGAGGGTGTGTGTGTGTGTGTGTGTGTGTGTGTGTGTGTGCGAGGGCTACGTTCACATTCGCTGGTTGTCGGTTGAGCCTCGTCTGCGAGGCTGCTGCCCTTTTCGCTGGGTCAACAGTGCGTGTATTTGCCATCATAAATCACACTCTTAACACACCTCGTTCAGCCTTTCCCATGGGTGGGTGGGTGTGCGTTTGTGTGTGCAAACAGTGTGCGTTTGTGTGTACTCTGTTGCCCAAGCAGCTCATTCAAAGACGTTCACAGAGGTTGTTTGTGCTGCACGCCTGCAAACGTGAAAGCATGCATGCGTCTGTGTGCATGTAAGTTCCCCGTGCGCTTGTGTGTGTGGCGTGGCGTCCGCTTGAACGGTTGCCAAGAGCAACCGGAGTGCGTATGAGGCTGTCCTTCTTTGTCTCTCCCTGATGGCGACGATGTGTAATTGAGGTTTTGGGTGAGATGACACCTCGGGGATGGGAGGATGAATGGGAGGATGGGAGGATACACGGGGGGCGCTCGCTGTTTGTTTATCCAGACGTGTCGCTCCATCTCTCCTCCATCTTCGGTGGAGGCCGGCAACCTTAGCGGAGCTGGTAAACATGTTGATTTTTCCCTGGCTGGGACCGAGCTGGCACATGGAGCTGGTGGAGTAAATGAGCTGGTGTTTGACAGGGAAGGTCGGAGAAAGAGGGGGCAGGGGGGGTTCATTTCCGTACAGCTCAGATCTGTCTCCTTCTTCATGCTGGAATAAAAAGTTGAGCTTTCCTGACTTCTAGAGGGGGATTGGCCGAGAGCTCGCCAACAGGTCGGCGGTTGAATGTGCATCACTGCCTCTTTGTTTTTCAGAAGGAGGGGGGATCTTTTCTTTAACTGCAACAACTCAGTTTGCCTCTAAATTATAGTGTGGAAAAAGAAAGACGACGTTACTAAAAACTGCCTCCTATGAGTCATCTGTAAATTTAAACTCCTTGTTACATCATTATTTTCCTTTTAAGTCAAAATCAAAAGACACATCAGGAGAGATTTAATGCTCAGCACAGATTTTGGGGACTGAAATCAAACAAACTGCTCTCATAACTTCTTCTTCTTCTTCTTCTTCATGTGTGCAGACTCTGTGTCCAGTGAGACGGCCTTCCTGGAGGACTATGTTCTGGGCATGGGAGACACCCTGGAAATGTCATGTGACCTGGAAGACCACTCAGAGCCCGTCGTCTGGTTCAAGGACGGCGCGGGGCTGGTGCCTAGCAACCGGACACGGCTGGGCCAGAGGATGTTACGCATCATCAACGTGTCGCACGAGGACTCGGGTGTCTACTCGTGTCGACTCGCCCTCAGCAACACGCTGCTCAGCAACTACACCATCAAGGTGACAGGTGAGAGAAAAGAGAAATCAGACATCAGAAAAAGAAGATGGTGGTGAGGCAGAGCGATCGAACGTGGCACCTTACAGACGGGTGCTGCTAATGAGATTTTAAATAGTGAAGAAGGAACATCTGCTCATTTCTACCCTCCAAATTTCTCTTGTCTACCTTTATTCTTAGGAAATTCTGCCTACTTTCTTCTCATCAGGCGTCCAAAAATCTCTCAAATCTGCTTCAAAGCTGCTTTATTACTACAGTTAGCTTAAAATAATGTTTGCAATGACGTTAAAACAAGATAAAACCGATGATGTTCTCCTTTCTTTTAAAGATACTTCAGTCACTCGCAGATCTCAGGTGGAAAGAGACACTTCAGCTGCTCCCTGTGGAGCTCAAATAAAATCAACCCGCTTCGATGTTTCTGCCTGTCTGACGGACAGGAATTAAAGTATTTCTGTGAATAAACACAGTCGCACAGTAACAGCAGTGACGTCCGTACATGACAGCTTTTTAAAACAGTTTGTAGAGAAACATTGAAAACTTGGTTCAGGAGGAAAGTTCTGTTTTTTTTTTTTTTTTCCCCCTCTCCGGTTTGGTTTCAGCTCCTGGTTTTTGCTGCCTGCCAAGCTGCACACACACACACACAGAGTTACAAAAACACACACTATATACAGCATCTCGGCATCACGGACTCTCAGCAGCGAACACACCAGCCAAGTTTCACACAGATTCCCACCGCTGATGCTCAGTCAGAGGCGAAGTTCATCATCCTGTGAGGGGATGACGAAGCCTCAAACAAGTGTGTGATGCAAACAGCTCTAATAGGAGCAGAGGGGCGGGAGGGGGAGGCGGGAGGGGAGTGTCAGTGGAGGGGGGGGTCAGAGGAGGAGAGCTTTAAAGTCTGGCGGCATTTTCTTGTAAAACTCACGGGCACCAGCTGAGCCTGTTATTGACAACTAATTAGAAAGCAATTAGCTCGAAACAGTTCATCATTGAAAACAGATGGGGTGGCAAGAAATGAGAGGGTTCGCTCCCTCTGAACTCACCCCCCCACTTCCTCACTTACACACACACACACACACATATATATAACACACACAGACACAAACACACACCCACACACGTGTTTGGCTGCAAGCCGGAGAGAAAATGGCCTTTCCAGAATTGATCAGAGGTGGACAGCTTCTCCTCCTGGACCCACATATCATATACAGACTGCAGGAGGACACATGAAAAACACACACACACACACACACACACACACACACACACACACACACAGTTTTCTGAATTCACAATCACAATCACACACACACTCCCTACATCAGTGATTCCTTTTTTTTTAAAAAAAGAAATCTTTCCAAGTGGTGTTGGGCTTTAAACCTCCGTCTCGTGGGGAAATAACTGCGTTTGCTTCCAGCTCAGCGTGTTGTACGAGGAAAAAAAACACACACACACAGGAAGTGAATTCATTGTCAGGCATTTCATCTACATGTTTAAACTACTTTTGAAGCAGACTTTTTTTTTACAGTATGTGGAGGCGATATCCTGTTCTGCCTCCATCGTACCACCCGTTCTCCACCCTGCACTCCAAACACTACGCCTCAGCTCCATCTAAAACACACACGGACTATTGTGTTTTCCCTCAAATATTTGAGTAAGGTGTCAGATATTTAGGAGTGGTATCAGATTTAGCACCTGGAAGGCGTCCAGACAGCGAGAACAGCCAGCTCATAACGCACACACACACACACACACACACACACTGGGTACACATGTTGGAAGCAAAAGGCTGCGATGTGAAAGAATAAATGAGGTTATTTGCAATATGAAGTGCATGAAAACGAGCAACTTTTTGTTAACAGGGTTTTTACAGATGGAAGATAAACAGCTGGAGGCTTATCAGAGAATCGACTGCAGACAAAAACAAAGTGAAATGTGTTGTTTCTAATGCTGATTATACAGATTAAACTGTGTTGGTTTTGGCACCAGTCGGCACTCTAACACTTGATAGGAAAATCCCTTGTTTCAAGTCGGGCCTTGTTTCCAACCAACCTTTTTTCTATTTTTACTTGACAAATTAATCTTTTGTTCCTGTGAAGTCAAGCAACAGGTTGTGAACAAATCCCCATATTAGCCGAATCCCTTTTATAGACGCTGAAGCAAAAACGAGGCAAATGTTGAATTTATTGAACTTGAAGGTCTTTTATTGACATATTTAACCCCCCCGAAAAAATCTAGAGCTCCTGTTACATGAAAAAAATGCTATTTCTTCTGAGCAACAGCTGTGCAAATAGTAAAGTTTACTTCTTTGAGTTGGCTTTGTCCTCTTGACATTTTCAGTGCATTTATCTTTTTCATAATTTCAGAAAAGTTTGGATAACTGATGTAGTAAATCTGGTTTAGTTTAAATTACTGTGGTTTATGACCAAACACCTGCAAAGCTAATTACATTCCCATCTGCCTCGGCTGTTTTGCTGTAGTTGTATTAATGTTAGCGTGCCAACACACAAAGATAATTAGGATGCTAGCTAATCATTAAAGCTACTGAACATCTGCATGTTAGCATTGTTAACATTTTTGTTCTTCATGTTCTGACATTAGCATTTAGCTCGAGTGCAGCTTTACAAAGCTGTTAGCCAGTTTTCACATCAGAATTAACCCTTTTTTTTTCTCTGTTTAATCAGTTTCATAATAATTCACAGTGTATTAAACTGTAAGTTTTATTTCAACAACCACATATTTTTAAAACTGGCATCATTTTAACAACAGCGGCGCCGAATCCAGACTCTAATAGGAGTCCAGCTAGCTTCTTTCTGCTGAGCTGCAGCACATCCGTAGAGCGGAGTGAGATAATAATAGAAACTAAAACCTGCTAGTCGACAGTTTAAGCTCACCGGGGCTGTTGAGGTAACAGCTGGCTCTCATTAACCAGACCTGCGGAGCTGAACCAGAAAACGTCAAGGTCAGATCGAAAATAATTACGACGCAACGGTGCCGTGAAAATGTGTGATACAGCAAATCTAAACAGTCGTATCTGTGGCTGCAGGATAATTAGACGTCATCTGACACGCTAACTGTTTGCAAGAGTTAGTGCGTGTTGCATGGATAGAGTTGTTGTTTTGTGTGTGTGTGTGTGTGTGCTGCACACATAAACACACACACGCACTCACACACTCACATGAGTGTGTTGCTGCAGGTCTAATGACCCGCTCATTTTTAACATCTGTGGAAATGTTTTGGTTGTAATATCTGAGCGAGCTGCCACGCTACAGAGAACTGTAGACTCATTCATGAGTTTCTCAATGAGCACATTTAATACGCATTCATGCACATGTGTGTGTTTATGTGTGTGTGAGTGCGAGTGTGTGCATTTGTCTAATCATACTTGTTTGTGAACACACACAATTTAAGCTCCACCGGGCATCAAACGTGCACAGAATTCCCACTTTGATCGCCTCTTGCGCAAACAGGCCGAGAGCTACAAGCTTTCCACATGTGACGTTTGTGTTATCTGATGGTGAACGCGGTTCAACACCGAAGAATGAAGCTGTTATTAAAAATGAACAAGTTGTTCGGATGAATTAGTGCAGATTTGATTAATGAATCTGAATAATAATCCCACTCTGTTTGTCTTCTCTTTCAAGATTCTCAGTCATCTGGAGATGATGAAGATTATGACGAAGATCCAGAAGATGCAGGTAATGAAAATGGTGAATTCTTTATTACTTTTTATACGATATTTCTTTAAGATAAACATATGGATGCTGTGAAGAGTTTCCTGTTGCTTAAAGAGCTCATGATAAACAACCTTGTATTGAAATGTGTATGAATGTACCGTGATTTATCACAAACCACCAAAATGCAGCTTCATCAACCCCTCACTTGTATCTCTCAAAATCAATCCCTGACTTTTGGAAGGTTCCTCGAACTGGGTTTATGTTTTTAATTAACACTGATTTTGGAAAAACTCCCTCTTTCTTTGACTTTCTGCTGTTTTTGCTGACTCTGGTTATTCCTTAATGTACAAAAAAACTCTTCTTAAAATGAAAACAAAGCTTTCGAGCATTTAAGCAGGAATCATTTGACGAGTTCTTCACATCACATTGTTAAAAATACAACCTGAGTTTCATTAAGCGAGCGTGAATCGCGTCATTAAGCCGAACATGCAGCACCTGCCAGCTGCCTTCCCATTGAACTGAGGAGGTGGAGCTGCTGTGAAAGAGTCAGAGTCACGATGAAGATGATATCACTTCGTTTGAATGTCACACTTCTCCTTTTTTTAAACAACTTTGTCTCTTTTTGATTGCAAAAAGATACATTTCAGGATAAGGCAATAAAAGATCGATTTTATCCCATAATGAGTAAAAAAAGCTGCAAAGGATTCAATGCTGATTGACTGAACTAATGTCACATAAATGTAGCTGAACAACAGCTTTATTAACAAGAGCTTTAGCATCTTTATTTTACGTTAACACCATGATTACTCAGTATGATGTACAAACTGCATACGAAATATATCACTGACAAAACAAAGGCTTTCATCAAGAAGGAAGGACGTTTAATTTACATGTAACTTTTGATTTCCTGGCTGTAATTTAATAAAAAACTTACAGCTTAAATAGTTGGCAAATACAAAACATGACGCTTCTCTCCAGACATTAATACAAAAGGTTATAGACCTCCTGATTCCTAATCGTCAAAGTCTGTTTTCTCCGGTTACTTCAGGGACCCTGGTGTTGCTAACCCTGAATTATGAACAAACCTCATTACGTGAAAAGTAAAAATGAAAAGTTTGAGCTAAGTGTTGCTGTGAAACAGAAAACAGTCCCACCAAATTATTTATGTCAGCAGTTAATCTGCGTTCGGACTCATTTCACTTGTCATCGTGATTAAAGATTATCTGCAGGAGCCACAAGAATTGTTTAGAAAAGGGGCTTTTAATGGCAATTAAGTGACTATCACTGGATTTATTGCGACTGATTACAGGTTTATATCTGTAATTGGGATTATATGGGTCTCATAAGCGCTCGCTGTCTTGCTGCGCTCACATTAAAGCTTCTCCCCAGAGCAATAAACTAAATGCCACTATCGCGGGGATCAGAAGCCCCTGGTTCCCGGGCAGGTAACTCCCCTCTCGGCGCTCGCTCTGTTCTGATGCGAGCTGTTTTTGCATTCAGAGGCGTGCTGAGTTCAGGTGCAGGTGAACAAAGAGCGATGAGGGATGGCTTCTGCCGGCTGCATGCGCTCTTCACACGCTCTGTTCTGTCAGCTAGCTATGAATCCGGAGAGACAGAAAGCGTCTCCACCCCTCGGAAAGCTCTCGACCAGCCAGACGCCATACTGTGCCGCCTTTGTTGTGCCGTGCGGCGGGAAGACGGCAGAAGGTGAGGCACAAACAGATGGAAAAATAGGAGTAATGAAAAGAAAAGATGGAAATGTGGTGAGAGGGGGAGAGATGTTGGGATGGAAGTGAAGCGAGATGAGACAATAAAGAGCCTGATGCAGAAACTGAGAGAAACCTGCAGAAACTGAGAGTTTGATGGAAAGATTAGTTACATTCATTCCATCGTAAATGCTTAAAAATCTAGAGGCCGGACTTGATTAGGCGAGTCTTGAAAGTGGACTCCAGCTGTCTGTGAAAAATCTGCCAGCAGTGTCAAACAGTCCGTCATGTCATGAACTGGATCCCGGTCCACCTTAAAAAACTGCTCCACAAAAAAAAAATTGGTGCCAGAAGCGAAATGTGGAAGTGTTTCAGTGACAGCCGAGCGAGAGGCAGACGCCCAACTGAAATCAAAGGCACTTTGTAGAAATCGCTCACACAAAAGCTCCGACCAAGTTCAGCGTCGTCACACTCGACTCGGGAGTGAAATACTGAGACAATGACTGGTGGCTCGCACTGCAGCCTGAATGCCACATGGCTGCCATTAATGTCTACGCCTCGTGTCATCCAACTCCAGTCATTAGACAGCGAGGATCGACATGTGTGGAATTAAATCTTGGAGCTGGATGCAGGATTCAGAGATGACTTGCAGGAATTCTTTGTCGTTTTTATTGACAGACAAAGAGGGTGATTTAGAGAGTTTATCGGAGGTCTAAGGTGACGCGGGGTGAGCGGTGCTTAGTTGCTGGCTGGAAGACAGACTGTAATGATGCTGGGAAAAGGCAGGCAGCGTTTCAGGTCATGAATCTGAGCAACAGGCAAACAACAGATTAGATAGAGTTCATGAAAAGAGCTTTGAGTTCGGCTGCGGTGTTAGCATCACAGGTGTGTGAGCTGCAGGAGCTTGATGGGTGGATGGGTTGCAGGTGTGCAGTTTGATTGGCAGGTGGAGGGAACTTAGAGCCACGCCCACACAAATCAGAAAGAGAGAAGAAGAAGAAACAGCTGGAACACGAGGAATAAGAAACGGACAGCAGAACAATGACAGTTAGGTCATATTACTATCAAAACAAGTCAAAAAAAGCAACATAACTGCATTAAAAACATCTGTCAGTAAAGGCATCACGTCAAAAAGACATTTTTACTTAAGTTATTAAGATTTCTGATAATGTCAACAATTTCGAAAGGTTCTGGGTAGATGCTGCTTTTCCTCTTTCTGCAGTTTTTTATCGTCACATTTCCTGATTCGTGTGGTGACAAGCGAGAAATCTGTGTTTGAATGAGGGAATTGTAGCTGTCGGCAGAATGCAGAGGGTGATGCAAGACAGACAAACTGTTCAAAAAACAGAAACAAGTGTTGGTACAACTGCTGCCCAGAGAAAACAGGAGTTAAGGACAAATTATTAACCAACAATCAGCCTCTAATTTTCCCTTATTCCCTTATTTTGTGACCCTTAAAAACAGATATATTTGTTATATTATAGTAGAAACCTTCTCAAGCTTGCAGATCTACTTAAACACCAAATTATTTAATGAGTAGAGAAATGACTGTTACCATTCTTTGTCTTGGTGCTATCACTTCAGTTTTTAATCCCTGCTCACTTCAGATGTCGGAGGATTAAAAGTGTAATCTGGTTTCATATTCGTGCAGTCTTGCCTCTGTCTTCGAGGCGTTTAGCTGATGCTCTTATCTGGAGAGATTACAGAGGAAAGCAGCAGAATAAGATGTAGACTAACACTGCAGAAAGCTTCCTGTTGCTGTCTTTGTGCTGAAAGTCGCTGTGGATAAGCTTAACACCTGCTATGCAAAATCTGAATGTGTTTGAGTGTGCAGCGGTGAAAGCCTGGAGTGTTTTCTAAACGGGCCAAAGTGGCAGCGGCGGCGGCGGCGGTGGCGGCAGCTTACTGCAGACATCCTGAATGCCAGTAAATAGCCTCAGAGTGCCAGACTTAATCTCTGGATGTAAGTCTACCTCATGACATACGAGGCTCCGATTTCCTGGCCAAAAGGAGAGGGATTAGCCCAGAAACGTTAAACCCCTATCGCTGCTTAATGTCCGCTAAGCCACCGCTAATTAGCCGGCTGTAGCAGGAAGGAGCCATGTGACGAGCCACACAGCCAGACGGAGAGTCCCCGTCGGTGAGCGGAAGAGCGTCCACATCCACATGCAGAGAGAGGGATAATAGAGACGTGGAGATGGTGAAAGAGTCAGGCCATTAATGAGGGAGAGGGGATGGAAAACACTCGCTGATTGACAGCGAGACAGAGATTATTGCAGAGAGGGAGAGAAGAGACGATGGCAAGAAGAAGAAGAAGAAAAAAAAAGAGGAGATTTGAGGAGTTGAGTCACTCTGAAGCGTCGCCGGAGCTGCCAGTTGAAATGATGCTGCTGGCCACAGCTGACTGCGCTCAGAGGAGAGACAGACAGGCAGACAGACAGACAGACAGACAGACAGACAGACAAGCTGCTGCAGTCATGAGCTCATTCTCCACCACCAGCCTCCAGAACTCACTCAGCTGTCTCCCAAAGCCTTCTGGGAAAAGGCGGAGAAGATAGATGCCTGCCCGGGAGTCGCAGTCATTCCCGCCGAGACGTTGTTTCGCACAAACGATATTATCGTCCAATTTGTAAGATTGACACCAGATTTTTGTTTCATTTTTTTTGTTTTGGAAGAGTAAAAAAAAAAAAAAAAACAGCAGCCATGTTTGTTACTTTTGTTTTTTTTTCACTAGTTTACACTTAAATCTCCGAGCGAGTCGGTGAAGGTTCAGCAGCAAACACACACATCAGATGCAGTGTGTTCCTGTCAGACTGGCTTTTCTCCTCTGAGAGGACGCATGAAGGAAAGCACTTGGGTCATTTCCAGTCAGTTTCAGTCATGATAAGTGAAAACGATTACAGATAATGACGTTATTAGGTGCACACAAGGTGATATCACCACCCCAGAGAGAGAGAGAGATGCAGTCATGATAGAAAATATTTCACCTGTTTTGACTCGTAATAACCTGATACTTCCTCCCCTTTGAGCTCTCAGAATATGTTTGACGGTGGAAAAAAACCCACCGGTTAGCAGCAACAAGTTTAAAGATCACGTCGATGCAAAAGGAGCAAATAAAAGGTCAGTGATGGAGCCGCCGCCGGCCCTCCCACGTTGAGTATGAGTTATGAAATTGGGTATTTTCTGCAATGGAGAAAGCAGTGAACACACTCGGAGTCTGTGAGATGTGAAAGAGCAGTGTGTGTGTGTGTGTGTGTGTGTGTGTGTGTGTGTGTGTGTTTCGGGAGGAGGAATGTTAACAGAGCCTAATCTGTGCTGTTCTGTGCTCCTGAGCTATGCAGCCTCCTTGTTTACCCTGGCAGGAGAGCAGAGAGCCGGACGCCGGGCCACGCTATGCTGCAGCTCCGCGGCCGCCATTCCTGCGACTCTTGTTTGCCTTGAGTCCCTGCAGGCCCTCTGGGGCAGCGCGCCTTCAAAGAGCCTCAGTGTAATCTGTAATGAAATCTGCCTGTGTGCTCGCAGGCGTCAGCGAGGGCAAATTATACAATTACACAATTAAACCCTCCCCCTGCCGCCCTCCCCTCCTCATGCTTTTTTCCCCCAGATCGGTGTCTGAGTGTTGAAGGGTCTTGCGCCGCGGCGATCGGCACCACAGTGTGTCCGTCTCCAGCTAATTGCTGTTGCGCCGGAGTCGGCCGGACGCAGGGCCGCAGTCACGCTCCTCCGACTCGTAACTCGCCGAGCCAGGAGTCAGAGAGCTGCAGGGGTGGTGTGTGTGTGTGTGTGTGTGGGTGTGTTTTTTAATGTGTGTGATACACTTTTAACAGCAATGCTGACTCCAAACAGAAAATGCAATCTCGCTCGGCGCTCAGACGGCGTTTATTCCTGCCAAGGCTGCACAGCCCTTTAACTCTGTTATTTTAAGAATAAAAAAATATTTAGAAAATTTTAATCTGCATCTGGATCTGCATCAAAACACACACAGTGGCAGACAATAATGGGATACATGTGCCAGATTTTTCCCTCCTTCGACCGAGCGCCGCAGTTCATGAGAAACTATTGAAAATCTTGCAAGAAAAATTAATCATTAGCAAAAATCCTGGAACTCCTCCAAAAAGTAATCATTTCTTTTCTTGGCCCGTAGCCGAACTTTCCACCAAATTTCATTCAAATTAGTTACAATTTTAGACAACTGTGAGACACAAAAGTGACTTAAAGCATCTCCTCCTTCTCAGTAGAAAGTCTGAAACAGATACTTCTTGTATCTTGTCCAACTTGGAGAAGCAGAGAAGGAAAATCAAAGAGCTCTTTAAGTAGCAGCAGGTGCTGTGAAGTGTGCAGAAACTGTGCTTGTATGAAAACCTGAGAATAATACAACCTGACTTTTGTATTCGCTGTCAAATCATCGGAGTTTGGATGATGCATTAGACAAGCTATAATCACATTACTGGCTGTAATCTAATACTTATTTCTCAGTAAACATGTCGAGTGATTGAGTGACTTTCTGTGCGTGTGAATGAAATATTACTCGAGCTGCTGACCGACCTCTCCCTGTCTGTGTTTGGTGATTTCTGTTATGAAGCCTGTTATCGAGTGTAAACCAAACAAACAGCTCAACAGGAGTGTATTTTTAGGCTCCCAGAGACCCCCCCCCCACCCCTCAGTTAACCCCCCCACAGCTGACAGGTGGAGCCGAGAGGAGATGTTATGGTAAACCAGTTTCCACTACAGCGACCGTGTTTCCACGCAGGGCAGGTTCGGCGCAGACCCCCCGTCCCTGTGTGGTTTCTCGGGGGTCTACGCTCTGCTCCTGCCTCCCTGTTTCCAGTAGAAAATCCCCCCCCTCCGCTGAGGAAATACCATCCAGCCAATTAGACACGGGATGGGATTCCTGTGTGTTGCTGAGCGAACGGAGCAGGACTCCGCACTAAATCAAAAGACAAGCTGAAATCCAAATATCGACCGGGGTTTCCGATTGGAAAAAAACGGCTGTGATTCTTTTTTTTTTTAACTTTTTTTTTTTTACTTACAGTGCAAAATGCTTGTATCAGCTTCCTGAAGTATGCTGTTTAAAAAAAAAATCCACAAATCCAACGAATCCCATTTGTTTTGACCGTAAGATGGAAAACTCTTGGCTGTGTACGTCTTCACCGCAACAATGAACAACAGAAAATTACGCAAAAAAAAAATAGGGAAATTACCTCCATATTGAATTAAAAGCTTCTGTTTTCATTTGGAATAACAGTCCTTTTTATTCACACAGAGCCTATTGTTTCAGTGTTCACATTAATTTTTCAGAAACAGAGAAAATAGATGTCTCCCGGTGTGATTTAACTGTGTGGTCTTACTAAGAGCTTTTTCTCCTCGACTCTGCTCACTGCTTCGCTGTTACAGAAAGTAATCAGATGTTTGATTAAAAGGATTACTTCGGACTGACCTGAGTGTTTAAAACCCTTTAATGTTGCCATGGTAATCAACATCGGTATCAGGGAGGCAACGTTTGCACCAAAAAAGGAAAAAGGTTTATAAAAGGCGAAAAAATTGAGCTCCTCTGTGGCGTTTTACGTCTACAATCCAGCAACGGGGCGTTAGCTTAAACCTTCGCACGTGCAAGTTCAATAGCTAATCACACTAATATGTAAACAAAAAGCAGGAATTAAATGTGAAAGTACAACAGCTAACGGAAAAAAAATGGCTCACTCAGCTGCTCTCAACCACATTTAAAGTTACTGTACAGAAAGAAAAGAAAGATCTATGTGTGTTTTTGGGACACAACCATAGAGACGACACGAGCCTGAATCCAAACAAACGTCTGCGTGGAGTTTTTACAAACCAAAAAAAAAGTCATCATGGCTGAAGGATCAGCAGCAGCAGGAAGGTGTTTCCAGGCCTGGATGAGTTCAGGATCAGCAGCACGAGGACGAGGAGGAGGTGGTGGAGGAGGGAGGACCACACATCAGGAAAGAGACTGTTTAAAAAACTCACTGTGTGTTTCTTTTTGACTGAGTGTGTGTATGTGTGTGTGTGTGTGGCTGATTGCGATGCCAAGAAAACAAAGTGTGCAGACTCCTTGGAGGGTTGTCCCACACTGCGCCGCATGTCGCTCCAAATACTCCGAGACAGAGGAGACACGGAGAGAGAGAAGTCATGAAATCTAACAGATATTTCCCTTTTAAGGTGGAGGCGGTGTGTGTGTGTGTGTGTGTGTGTGAGTGAGTGTGTGTGGCTGCACATGGAGAGCGTTTGTCTTAGCGAGCTGGGGAGTCTCTAACTCAAGCAAGGAGCAGAGTTTCAGCTGCTCCACTGGAGTTTGCAAACACTCACAAACATACGGAGTTTACAGTGCGTTAAATAGGGTGAAGTTACGTTCTGTTTGCTTGCTCTCTTAAAAAAGATGCTTCTGTGTCTTTTATCATCAAATCTCTCTCCGGATCTGGTTGTAATTACCCTGCAAAGCTGCAGCAAAAGTTCAGTGGCAGGAAAAGAGGAGATTTGTGTCCGAAATATGTTAAAAGACACAGACACGCACACACCTGCAGAAAAAGAGAAGGTGGATTTAAACGGAACTTTCACGCCTGCATCGTTTGGTCCGAACTTTCGGACTTTTCAGTTCAATCCGAACAAAAATAGCAGGTATATGTATATCCATGGTTGAGATTAAATGGCTGAAATTTGGTTTGACCACAAGATGCAGTCTCAATCCGGATCAAACAGTGTGAAAGCGAAGGTTTCGGACCTCCGGATCTTCGTACCAATGACAGGAAGCTGCAGCAGGCTACCCGGAAAACAGAAAACAAGTCACCAAAACAAAAAATGACCTTTTGTTAAGTTAACTAAATGAGACTTAATTAAAAGCTGCAAAAGCTACAATCAAGCTACAAAAAAAGGCGTTTTCAACGTGCTGACGTCAAACGCCCGCCAATAAACCAATCAACGTAAAGTCACACGCAACCCGTGTTCTTTACGACGATATGACGTAGGTTTGTCATGTCAAGTCCGTTAGTCTGTTTGCATAACTGCAGTATGAAACTGAAACCGTCCGGACCAAACGTACACAATGTAACAAAAAAACACGAACTTTGGTCCGGACTTTAAGGTGTGAGGGCGCCAAACAGACAATCACAAACAGGCGATGTAATAACGGCGACACCTTTCTGATTGGCATCTCACGGAGGTTTGTCCTGATGAGATAAAAACCCATGTGGTGCCCGAGGGTGAGACCCCGGTCTGGTAGCACTTACACACTCACACGGAAAAACACACACACACACACACACACACACACACACAAATTCGGACATTGAGATGGTAATTAGCTCCTCTCTCTCCTCCTGCATTTAGAAAGTAAAAGAGACATCTGATGACCGGTCAGCCACCTCCCCAGCTTTTGTCCTGGGAAACACACACACACACACACACTCACACACACACACACACACCTATAAAGGGAGTGAGTGAACCATGCCTCAGTGCTCTCACCCTCCACACCCACACAGTAGGAACAATAGGCCTCTCTGACTGGCTACACTCTCTTTGTGCGCCGTGTTCTCAATACAACTCAATAAATCGCCCTGACAGGTTTCCAAACTCTCAGGATCGGACGATTCAAATGAACTCTTGCATTGTTGTCAGGGGGGAAGAAGATGATGAGCATTGTTTGGTCCTTGTGACGCTTCACGCACCCATTTTGAGTTCTTTCAACGTCCGTCAAGCTGCGTTTTCCACAGTTTGCACATCTTGAACTTAACTGTATCTCCGAGACAGAAGGGTCGGGCGTCTCATTGGGGAAAGATGGGCGCAGGTACTGTGTGTTGTTTATTAGAGCAGTGAGGAAAGACCTCTGGTTTAAACCATAAACTCACATCTGTTCTGGCAAAGAGCTTAATTCATACAAGATGGGGCCGATTTGAAGACGGGGCAAGTGGAGCAACTTCACCCGTCTGCACCATCTTTTAGCAATTACAGGAACATGTAACAATGAATTCCTGGAGGGTCTTTCCCAAAATGTCTATAATCAACAAATACAACAGAGAATGGACACATAGGGAGTGACCGGTTAGGGTTGAATACTGACTGAGAGAATAATTTAAATTTTGTATTACCTCCAGTGACCCAGGGCTCGATGTTCATTTGTCTAAACGGACTTTTTTCTTGGTTTTGACTCATCTCAGTGGAGTGAAACAGGACTTGGACTCGTCTCAAATGACTTGAGACTTGATTTTGACTCGTCCTAAATATTTGGATACTTAGGGCTCACCTCCGTTGACTTTACATCTGACTAAGATGCCTCAAATGACTCAGTACTTGAGTAATGAGAGATTTTAAGTCGAATTCCTTTAAAACTTGCATTGTAAGTTATATCTTAACAGATCATGTGTTTTCTTATGAAGCAGTAGTTTTCCACCACTGATGCAACCATCTGTTTTGTGTTTCACCTACAGAAGCTCCATACTGGACCAGGCCTGACCGGATGGACAAGAAGCTCTTGGCCGTACCGGCCGCCAACACCGTCAAGTTCCGCTGTGCCGCGGCCGGAAACCCGACGCCGACCATCCACTGGCTGAAGAACGGCAAAGAGTTCAAGGGAGAGCAGAGGATGGGAGGCATCAAGGTGAGGGAATTTGACTTCAAGCATGTTAACACCTAAAGGTTACAGGAAGCAGGTGTGATTTAAAGATTTAAATCCTCTCACCGGCTCCAAAAAAAAAAAAAAAAGGAAATCTGCCTTTAGGATCTGAGTTTTGCTCTCCTTGAGCTTCCATCAAAGTGCCTTTAAGCAAGGCATTTTAATCCCCCCGCCCCGTCCAGCAGAGCTGCTGTGTGTCCGTCAGTGAATCAGTGTGAGTGTTGCGATGCTCCCTGGTGTGAATTTCTATTACTGGAAGAGTGTGAAGAGGAGTGTTGAAAGAGCGCTCATGCTCGGTGAATCTTCTCACGGTAAATAAAGGTCGGAAAACTCGCCGCGGGGCTCGGTAACCCCCCCAGCAGGACTCGGGCCGCTCTGAGCTGACTGAAATACATTTCAGAGGGTTCAGAGCTGCTGTGCTGAAAACAGAGAGGCGCACGGATACACGCATGCTCGCGTGATAGCTCGGCGTTGACAGTAATGCGCTGCAGCAAACAGCTGTTGTGCTCAGTTTTGTCATCAGATTCACTCTAAACACTGAGCTCTCGTGTGGAATGGCACTGCTTAAAGTTACAGGGCTTCGTTTACTTTCGCGTTCCTTAAATGGCCCCGAGCTGTAGGATTAAAAGAAAAACTCCTAGTGGTAAAACCTTAAGAATCCAAACAGACAAAATTTGTGTTTTAGCGTAAAATAAACTCAATTTTAATGACGTAAAAATTACGATATTTTGCCCAGAGGTGTGGATTCTTCTGGGATCAGTCAGATCCTCTCAGACAAACACAGCCTTAATAAAGTTCAGCCAGACTTGGAGCAAAACTTTGGTCCGTTCATATGTCAAAATCTGCCTTTTTATAAATGCAGTTAAACTCAACTCGCTGTTTTTCTGACTGAGGCAAGTGCTTCTACATTTTTATGCAGCTTTATTGAAAAAGAATCTCACAAAAACAAAATAATTATATTGTCTAATTCAAGAAAATCCTGGTTCAAACACACACAATCCAGGCTGACAGGCAGGGAAAGGTTAGTGCAGCATTTTGCAATAAAGCAAACATTTACAACTTTTGCTAAGCTGCAGCTATTTCAACTTAAACTGACAATTACAGGAGACTTGCTAAATGTTAAAGCTTAGCACAAGAGTGGCACAAGAGGAGATGAGTCATAATGTCAATACTGAGTCATTAATGTCAGTAATAGAGTGGAATTTGCTCACATTGGCTAACATCACACCTAACGACTTAGCTAACATCAGCTAACATGAGCAGACTTCATTGATTTGCTCCATTAGCAGCAAGTCCAAACAGACCGCGTGCGACTGTTATAATGCACTCAGTGTATTGCTAATAGTTTAAACAGGAAGAATGAGTCATTTTTTCCTCAAAAAGTTTCATTATAACACTTTAATTAAATCTTACGATGCTTTAATGAAGCACAACTGAAGCAACTGCAAAAAAGACGAAAGCCAAAAGGAGGCAAAAGGGCAGTTT
Organism: Acanthurus lineatus; assembly: GCA_029814665.1. NCBI lineage: Eukaryota > Metazoa > Chordata > Actinopteri > Acanthuriformes > Acanthuridae > Acanthurus > Acanthurus lineatus. The sequence continues at coordinate 2,831,276 of JAPZDV010000007.1, read as the reverse complement.
CATCAGTTTGAGGCTGTTAAATTGCATCTTCTAACTTGAGCGGAGTAAACATGTGTCACATGTGGCGGCGAGGCAGTGAAAGACACTTTCTCCCCAGTGGAGAGTTTGGCATTTAAAGAGTTAAATGTAATGAGATCCTGCAGCTATTAACAGTTTACAAAGATCTCCAACATCTGCTCCCAGAGCAACAGCAGTTGTCTCCCTCCCTCTGTCCCCACTCTTTCACACACACTCACACACACACTGATCCACACACACACTGATCCACACACACACACTGATCCACACACACCTGTCACCAGCCCTCAGGACACTGAAGTGGCTCCTTGACAGCAACTTTTAGCGTGTTTAGTACGCATGAAGACTTGCTGATAATAAAGGTTTGCGGCTGTGATTCTTCGCTGCAAATGGATCCCCGAACTGACCTGAACACTATAAAAAGTTCTTTCCATCAGTGTTTTTAAAATCTCTGGCATCTTCTCAAAGTCCCAAAGTGTCCATTCTCCTTCGAAAAAAACGACTCGAGCACAAAATGGAGCTGTTTTTAAGTGAACTGAGACCTTATTAAGATGTTAAAGTCAGCGGTGCTTATCACTTGCTGTGTTTTCGCTCTGCAGCAGTAGCTTTTGTGTACAGCCCCTGTGCTTTAACACATGCTCCTATGAGATGTTCGGTGTATAATTAGAGGGCGATATGTATAGCTGACTGTCCATAGTAAGCTGTGCAGCTTATGTGAGGTCCACTCGGCCTTGTAGTCTATTGAGTCAGTGTGAGATGTGACACTATAAGCTGTCAACAGGCCACCAGGACAAATTCCTGTACATTTTCCGCTCCGTATAGCTCAGCGGGAAAAACTTGGCACCGAGCATTGCTCTGGGTGTTATTCCCACTGTGGCCACCCAAGTAAAGGCACTTAAAATGCTGCAGAAGTATTAGGAATAAAAGTGTCCGACCAAACAGGACGTAACATACCTGCAGCCTCTTTCAACCTGCTAGTTTGAATGAAATCGGATTCTGTCTGAGATATTTGGCACCGACTGTGAATACGTACGAATCAGAAAAATAGCAGAACAAGGACGGTTGTACGAAATTTCAATTATTTCAAACATGTTTTTCAATAATTAAATTTTTAATATTTGTTTTTCTTCTTTCGCTGCCCTTCATCCAGAAACAGACGGATTCTCTGAGTTTAATTTTCTCTGAGTTGTTTTCAATAAAGTGACGGTCAGGGTGAATCACCTGAGGCCTTCTCCACGGGTACTTGAGGGTTTTTCAAACTGATTTTTTGTATTTTATGGTCTTTTAACGCATTTGTAGGTCACAGAAAATGGACCTTTTTGGCAAAACTTTGTCCAGGGTGACGATAATCAGAAACTCTGAAAGGGAGAACTGAGTTTTTTGGTCTGTGATGTTACAGCGTGCACCATCTTCTCCTTTGTTTCTTCACTATATCGGGGAACAGAAAGAGCTACAGAGGTCAGTCCAACATTCCCACAACACAGACGAACCAAAATGGCAGGTTTCGGAAGAAAGCTAGTCAGACGTCTTGTTAGCTTTCTGGTTAGAGTCTTTTTTAGGCTTCTGGTTGGCCAATAAAGCCTTAAGCTTAGTGTTATACAGCTGTCTGCTGGTTTGGCTCGTTGAAGTTGTGTTTTTGAGCTTTTATTTGTACAGAGATTTGTTTAAAACAGTGCTTGTGTGGACAGGATTTTTTTAGAATTCAAAGCTGGGAAAAATATATATATTTTTTAAGAGAAAACTTTTGTTTGTGTGGATAAAAATTACAAAAAGAAACACTTTATTTTTACCACTTTACCTCATCATGCAGGAGTTATCCCTTAAATTCACTTTGAGTTAACTTTGCTTTATGAAACTTGCAGACTTTTTTGTATTTAAACGTACCTTTAAAACTCCTTTGTCTGCTTCCGTCGACTTTCCGTGATTAAGTTTAGTTTGGTTTAATAGAGATGTGACGGCTGACTTCTCCTCCCACGTCCCTCACCCTCCATCCCTCCTGGCTTCGACCTCCGTGGATTACCGACCGCCAAACTGCGTATAATTTCTGTCCCTATTATGATTTCGCCATATAATTTAACTGATGGTGTCTTTTTTTTTTATCCGGAACAAGTGCGGCTCGACAGCTAGTTGAAATTCCCACATCATTTTTGACCTCCGACCTTTAAACGATCGTATGAAAGAGAAATGATAGAGGAAGAGATCTGATGGGGAGGTAAAATTCAATGTGGCAGTTATTAAGACGTTACTTTCTGCATCTTTATCGAGATGTTATCACACGTCCCCCCCCCCCCCCCCCCCCCCCCCCCCCCCCACCACCACGAGAAAAAAAGCAAATCCCCGAACCCACCGGGGGCCGCGCGGGCCGCGGGGGGGGGGGGGGCGGGGGG
>JAPZDV010000007.1:2797327-2819900 GCA_029814665.1 Acanthurus lineatus | reverse complement strand
CCCACGGAGGAAGACTCCCATCGACAAAAAAAAAAAAAAAAGAAACCAAGGAGGCCTTTTGCTTTCTTATTCGGCCTCTCCCTTTTTCTTTTTTTTTTCTGCCTCGAGAGAGAAAGAGAGAGAGGGAATAAAACAAACATCTGGTTTGGACTAAGTTAACTGCCGTGGTGGCGGCAACGCAGGGAGAGAGACGGGCTCTGTTAACCGCCGCTGCCGTCAGATGTGCTGCGTCGCGTGGTTTCAGGAGGAGGAGGAGGAGGGAGGGAGGGAGGGAGGGAGGAGAGAGGGAAGAGGCACCCAAAAAAGCCATGGAAAAAATGAGTGAGGAACACAAGGAAGGGCAAAGTCAGCAGGGAGAGCGAGAGAGAGAGAGAGAGGGAGTGTGTGACAGAGTGGTGGGTAAAGATGGAGGGCGAGAGACTTATAGAATGAGAAGGCGGCGAGAAAGAGACAGAAAGAACCAGAAAAAAGAAAGAAGAAGGGAAACTGAAACAAGAGAAGAGAGACAGAAATGAAGAGAAAATGACTGACAGCAGACAGAAAGAGAAAAAAAAGAAACGTTCAGAGGTGGAATGTGCATCTTGAAGTGACAGATTTAAAGTTTTCTAACTTAGTTTATTTGGCAGCGAGTTGAAAACTGTTAAAGGTAGACGTGTCCTCGGGCTCCAACCAGTGCAACTCAATGCATCAGTGATGGTTTATGTTGCAGCTGAAGCCTAATTAGTCCTTTGTGGGGGGACGTTCATAACCCCCGCCTCTCACTGGTGAACCGTGAAACAAGTTTCCTCACCTTTTTTGAGCATTTTTTTTAGATAGAAATGCTCAAAAACAGCTGGCATGGAGGTTAAAATGTAGTGGGAACTGATGGTCTGATGATTGTTGTGGTGTTGCTTTGATTTGTTCCTCTTTTTGTTCATGTCACATGAGAAAAAACACAGAAAAAATCTCCACAACATAAAGAAAAAGATCATAAAACCTTTATGCACTTTAACACCACATCTGTACAGTAAATATGAGGCCACAGCTGCTACGCTTAGATTAGCATAAAGACTGTAAACATGACTATGACAGCTAGCTTGACTCTGTTTAAAGGTAACAAAAGACACTTAAGTGCATCTAGAAAGCCAACTTATCAAATGATGAGGCATTTCTTTAATATTGGCTTATGCAAAGTATTTCTTGATGCATCAAACTGAGTGAAATAGCCATTAAACTTTAATTCTTACTGCACAAGATGTGATTTTAAAACGACAAGACTTATTACAGTGTTATTATAAGACAAGACGTCCATTTAAATTCTGTTTATTTAACCTTCTGCGTGCTGTAACACTCACATTAATGTTGCAGCACTCAGACTTGAGTCGAGTTCAAAGCGTCTCACAAACGTCTCTGGATTTGATTGACTTTTAGCACATTTAAGAAACACATCTGATAGTAGACGGTCTGGAGGGAGAGACAAAGAGAAGGAGGTGGAAATACTGTAACAGAAAAAAAGGGAGTAAGATAGGCAGATGAAGGAGGGAGGAAGAAGGAAAGAGAGAGAGAGAGAAAGAGGAGGAGAAAGACTGGGCAACAGAAAGAGAGAGTGGGGGAAAGCGAGCCTGTCAGCCCAGACCGCGGCTCCACGCTCTATTTTCAACTACCACATAATTGAAACAGTATTTACAGAGTTTGTGTGTGTGTGTGTGTGTGTGTGTGTGTGTCTCTTTTTCTTCTTCTCTCCCTCTCTTTCTGGCCCACCACAGTTCATTCAGACTCTCTGCGACATCTCATGTGTGGCATATACTGTAGGAGTTAAATACAGCTGTGGGTAAAGGGGGGGGGTCATGCACGATTTTTTTTTTTTTTTTTAAGAAATGCCTGAATCGCTCTTTTGATGCCTGGAAAAAGAGTTAACGATGAGCGACTCGCCCCGTGGTGGCGGGGAGGGCGAGGGAGGCGTCTGGAGCCGAGCCCTGGATGTTCATTAAGCAACCATAAAACATGATATGTTTTCTCCTTTATGTGCTTTGCGCATTTAATTATTCATTGGTAGTTTCTCTGCTGGAGAGCTTGTCACAAGCAGTGTGTGTGTGTGTGTGTGTGTGAGTGTGAGTGTGTGAGTGAGAGAGCACGTGTCAGGGTGTGTTTGTGCACCCAGCAAACACACTTTAGGGAGACTGACACACTGTAATGCCTTTAATCTACCAATAGACAGCTTGTGTTACTATGCACTGTACATAGTGTGTGTGTGTGAGTGTGTGCGTAAGTGTGTGTTTGTGTGTGATCTTACAGACTTGACATTGTTAATGCCTTTAATCTCACAAACAGACAGCCCGCTTCGCTGTGCATATGCACTATGTTTGTGTGTGTGTGTGTGTGTGTAAATAAGCAGTACTTGAAGTAAAAGTAGTCAGTTATAAGTAAACATTATAATGTTGTGTCACACTTACTGGACTAGTTTGATAATTATTTTTTTGATATATTGATATATATTTTATGTAAATAATATTATCCGTGGTGTCATTTTCTCTGACTGGAGCTCAGTTGTTGTTTTAGTTCTTCTTAATGCTGCTGAAGCAGTTTGAACAAAGTGGATCTGTGTCGACTTGGCTGGAAAGAACAGCATTAAAATGACTTGATTCAGGAAATGAAGGGAAAAAAATCCACTTTATTTAATAACATGAAGTAAAGTCCCGATTGGACTTGGTGTTTATGTCCAGTTCTGGTTCAAGTCCTCCTGGTTTTGTTGAGTCTTAAGTCATTAAACTTGTGACTCAAACCTGACTTGAGGCTTAGTCATGTGACTTTAGTCCACATGTCGGCTAACAGCCAACAAAAGAAACTGATTTACAAAACGTTTTCACTTAAATTTTAGATATATTTTGTGGTGTTTAAATAGGTATCAACTCAAAATAAATTCTAAATAACATATACATGATTTCCATTTTAAATTGGAGAAAAGTAAAACATTAGGAAAGTACCGTGTCTGCTAGCAGCATATTTAGTGTGTGAGTAAGTGTGTATACATGCATGTGTGTGTTCTCCTGATCTGCACATATAAGTTCTGTACATGTGGGCGTTAAAAGGCCTCACTGCACCTCTGAACTGTCCCTCCACAGAGCGTTGTCAGTGAACATGCTGAGGCCCACACTAAACTGAAACTGTCCAACGTGACAGAGAAAGACGCCGGGAGATACTGGTGTCGCGCCACAAACTTTGTAGGCAAGTCGGAAAAAAGTTTCTGGCTCAAGGTAGACAAACCAGGTAAATCCTGATCTCCGAGCGACGGTTGCTTTCGCCACATTTGATCCTCCAGCGGTGTCTCCTCCTCTCTGCGGGGCTCCTCTTGGTTGTGGGTTTGAATGGCTCACTGGCTTGCTAATAGGATAAACAAACACACACAAAAACACACACACACACACACAGTCCTCTGCTGAGTTCAAATGCTCACATTCGACTAGCTGGTAGCTATAATCCATTTCAACGCCCGGTGTCACTTTGTCTTCCTTCTCGATCAATAACAAACACAATATCACACCTATAATTATTGCTATAACTTCAAAAGTCTTGGCCTTACTTTCCCACAAACCACACACACACACACACACACACACACAGACCAGTATTGATTTCCCTTGGAGTGCATTCTCCAGCTGCATTAATGTGCCTTTATATGAAAGCGTGCAGCAGGACTCTGATTCATGACCGAGTCTGGATGTCGCTGTTCATTACTGAGGCCTGAGGGTTTGAAACCGACTCCCCTGCCAGTCACCACACTAACCATCAGTCAGAGGAGAAAAACTACAACTGCCATGCACTTATGCACTATTTTGATTAATTTCAAGGTTATTTATGCATAACCGCAAATCTTAAGGGTCTTAAATTTGTTTTTAAAAAAAAAACCAAGGGACCCAGACTAGATCCCTGAGGCGCCCCTGGTTGAAAATAACTCCATAAAGATCAAATGATACAATTGGCTTTTTTTCAAAAATATGGCTTAAAAAACTTCTCACAACAACATCCTGAATTCCACGATTAAGACTCGAAGACAAGAAAGTTTTGAGAAGTCTTAAAAGAAGAACATTTCTCTTTTTACACCCCTGATGTTGCCAGGCACACCCATGAGGTATCACCGTTTATGCTTTTGGTGAAGGGATCTGCTTTGCTTTGGCATCAGGTAAACTTCACGCTGGTTTAATCTAAACTTCTGCAAAAAAAAGAGAAAACAGCACTGAAAAAATGACATCATGTGAAGTATTTTCTGTCTGTTACAGAGCCTTAAAATTTTTGTTTCCTACAATCTGAGATTGCAGTATTTACTATTTTTCAATTAATTTCAATAATCCTTTAGATATGAGCGCCAGTGTCTTTGAACCTGGTTTTGGAAACTTGTTTAAATATTCCGGCTCTAATGTCAAACTTTTTCACCTGTTTTTAAGACTCTTACGACTTGATAACAGGTGGAAAAGATTTGATCAGAAGGAGCATTTAGATCAAACCAGCAAGCTTCTTTTCGCAGCGTGGTGACGGTGCTGCTTGGGTGTTTTTTTTTAAGGTGTTGGTGGCGGTGCTGTCAGCAGGAGAAAAACAGCACTGCTGACTCCTTCAGATCCTCACTCCTGTCCTCCACTTCAGGGTGTATTTGGTGTTTCCTCTAAGAAGCTTTGGGCTCACTTCTCCCTCTCTCTCTCTTTTTTTTATCCTCCCTTCTCCATCTCATCCTCCACAGACGGCTGGTATTAACACTACAGATAAGGAGCTAGAGGTTCTCTTCTTGACCAATGTGTCTTTTGAGGATGCGGGCGAGTACACTTGTCTTGCAGGGAACTCTATCGGCTATGCTTACCACTCTGCCTGGCTGACGGTGCTTCCAGGTATATTCCTCTTCCCTCTGTGGGGGTTTTTGGACTCCTGTCGTCCATTTTCTTCCACCTCAGATGTTTTAAAACTCCATGAAAGATCTGCACTTTTATTGTCAATGTCATGTTTTTGCTCTGTAGCACAGTCTTTGATCTTCTCTCTTTTTTTATTTTAACTAATTACCACACATTATGGCAAATTGTTACTTGTTAACACATTTTAAGTGCGCTGCGACTGTGTCATCGCCCCTTTAATTGGACAAACCAAACATGCAATCCTGCCTCCGCCAAAAGGAGCTTTTTAATCAGAGCACATCGTCTGTTTAAATGTCTCAAGGCTATGAGGCAATTTTAAGGCATTTCTGAGTAAGGTGTTCAACACCATAATTACCTCCCCGGGGAGAAGCAAATCACAGATGCAATTGTACCTACCTGGATAAAACTATGTTCTAATCTGTTTCTGTTTTGATTTATAGGCGTTATTACGCAGAAAGCTGCTTCCAAGAATCAGTTTGAGAGGAATGTGCTACCGAGCAAAGCAATCGCTCTTTTTGATCGTTAAAAGAAAACATTTTTTTAAGAGTTTAAGTGTCAAGTAGTGTTGTTATTATTTCTGTGAATGATGAGTTCATTCATCTCATTTGATGTTGGATTTTAAACTTAAACTGACGTCCTGTTTTTTTTGTGACCTGCTCCGCTGGCAGCAGTGAGCCCAGAGAAGGAGGACTACTACGCCGACATCCTCATCTACGTGACGGGCTGCGTGCTCTTCATCCTCGCCGTGGTCATCGTCGTCCTTTGCCGCATGAGGATGACCACGCAGAAGACGCTGCCGACGCCGCCCGTGCAAAAGCTGTCAAAGTTCCCCCTCAAGAGACAGGTAACAGAAAGTAGATACAAGATTCGTATAAACACTTTTCCCTCTTTTCTCTCTCCCTGTCTGCTTAGTTTGGCTTGTAGCCTTCAGTCCAATATGACGCTAATGATCATGTTATAAATTGGTATTAGTATGAGCATTTTTTAAATTCATCAAGATTTTAGTGAACTAATATCTCTTCATCAGGTAGAAAATCATGAAAAGTCATCAAAAACTATAAGATCATAAATGATCTTAGAGAATTAAGACGTATTAGAAACTTGTTTGATACATTTTTTGCATCAGATTCTGTTTTTAGCTGTTTTCCCCTCAAACTTACCAAGGAAAAATTTTAAAATACAACCTTAACAGTCAAAAAAAGAGTGAAATTATAGACTCAAAGCACCATAAATTAGTTATGGAAAGTCATGGAAAAATGGTGTAACTTTTGTGGCATCAGTGCCACAGTGACAAACCTGTTGACGGGGTTGAATTTGCAATATCTATCTTTTTAACTTTTAAAGCTTTCAAAATGAAAAATTGCACTTACGCAAGTTAAGATTATAAATAAACAGAGACGGTTATTGTGTGTGTGTGTGTGAATGTCGTGGATCTCTCCTCTTTCCTGCTGTTTTCGATGACGCTGCGCAGACGCTGGAAGGCATCACACCGGTGACATGTGTTCACATTTATCTTGGAGCAGATTCAGCTCAGGGATATTTATGCCCTCCTGTGACTGTCAGTGTTAGTTTTAGATTTCACTCTCCGTGTAACGCACACTCGCTCCTCAACTGTTTGGAGAGAAACATGAAGTGGAGCAGCTGCATCGCTGCCGCCGCCACCACCGCTGCTGCTGCTGCCGCCGCCTGCAGTCTGCAGAACTCGTCACGTCACCGTGTTTTGGGGACGCATTTAAGGAAATACTCAGTCAAGTCTGAGTCAAATGCAAGGCAAAGTTCAAACAGAAGACAGACCAGGACGAGCCGAGTCAAACTTAACAGCTAACAACACAGTAAAGTCTAAAGGGGTCAAGAAATAGTTATATTGACACCATTCTCACATCTGTCTTGTGACTGTAAAGCTGGAGACAAGAGTTAGCTTTGCTAGCTTAGCGTAAAGACTGAAAACAGGGGGGGGAAACAGCTAAGTTAGCCATTAAAACAACAACAACAACAAAAATCGACTGCCAGCATCTCCTAAGCTCATTATGACACAAACATGTATTTTATTTGTTTAAACTGTGGAAAAACGGTGTAAAAATAAGTTTGGGCTTTAGCAAAGGACATAGCTGTTTCCTCCAGCTTTCTGCACACATGCTAAGCTAACTTTTTCCTGGCTTCAGCTTTAATGAACAGATTTAAGAGTGGCATTAATCAACAGATTGTCTTAAAATGTCCATCTATTCCTTTGAGCAAGCTTTGCAAGAACGAACCGAGATGTATTTCAGGTTTTAAATTCCTCTACTGTTGTTTAACTCAAACATTAAAAATTAGAAAACCCTCCGAAGGTTTCGGAAGGTTGTCTTTTTACCTCACTCTGTTTGTCTTTTTGTGGGAAACTTTTTCCTAAAACACTGAAGGTTCAAACAGATCTGACGACAAACATTTCTTGAGTTGATTAGAGTTGTTTATAATTTGATACATTTGAGGGCTCTGATGGATTATCATTTATAGACTTGATTCTTTATCAAAAAGCATGTTTTGTCTGATAGAGAAATCATCAAAACTTGCGATCACATTAATAGTTTCAGTGGTAGAAGTGATTTTTTTAGGAAAACACTTACTTTGCAAGGCTTTATTCGGGGGGGGGGTTGCTATCTGGACATGCAAGACTGAAAAAGTTAAGTTAACTTTCATCAGTGGCTCAACCAGGACGAGTCAGACCCAGAGACTAAAATCAGACGTGTCCAAGAAGAGAAAAAGGCTTTCTGAAGACCAAGCCAGAGTGTCCTCCCTCTCCACGTTAATGAGTTCGCCGTCTTCTCCTCTGTTCACTCTGCTTTACTCTCATCAAATGTAATCTACCGGAGCTCCTGTGCTTCTATTTCTTTTCTTATTGCTTCTGTGTCTCATTCAATCTTCACAAAGTCATCGGGCAGAGCAGTTCGGCTCCAATTCTTTCGGTTTCTTGCAATGCCGATGATCCAGACTTGTATTTTGTGACTGCACAGTGGATGCAGAGATCATCTACAGTGGAGATGAGTTTGTCATTACCCATCATGCTCCACCCTGTGTGCAGGACGCAGCCGCCGTGTGGTTTGTCCCGAGCAAACTCCAGCTTTTTCAGCTCCGTAATTTAAGGATCGTATGCTCGAAAATGCAACAAGATGCGTTTTTAGAAAAGAAAACTGTCATTATTGAGAGTCATAATTCACTCTCATGAGTTTTTTTAAAACCACGTCTGGATGTAGCTGGACTGAAGCTGATGTATGTTTTCTAATTATTCCCCGTTACATAAGAGCAGTCTTAGGTTAGATCCAACATGAACCACGTCTTTCGAAAGATGCTCTAATTGTAGCCTTTAAATCTGTCCTGTTCTTCTACCTTCATATAAATGCTCATATAAGGCAGTGGAGGCAAAGGCCTTATTGCATTTTTCTGTAATCTTTGCTTAGTTTTTGTAAAGCTAATCTCCTGGTTCTCTCCTTTCTTTTTCATTACTCTCAGTAAATCTCCCATAAACCCCTGGCATGTTCTATTAGATATTACTTTTCATGCCTCTGAAATTGTGGTCGGGCTGTGTTTTTTTTTTTTTTTTTCGTCAAGCTTTACAGCGTTTTTCTCATTTTCCTCCAGTGGAGAAGTTGAGGAGGAAAGTCTGGTAAGTGGACATGTTTGTTTCATGACCCCACCTGAAGGGGCTGAGCCGGCAGACTCTGACACAAACAGATTCATCAAAAGCAGGACCGGAGCCATCAGCCTCCCCCCCCCTTCAGCAGTTAGATAAATGGTGGGAGGACGTCGAGCCTGCGGGGCTTGGCGGCGGCCGGACCGCCGGTCTGGGAATGGGAACGGAGCTGGCTGATGGATAGATCCGTCCATCCCACCTCAGCACGCGCTCGCCCACCTCTGCATCCTCCTTCATTTGTCTTTGTTACCGCCTGCTTCCTCCTGTGTGCAGCCACAGGCCGACTCTTTGTAAAAGTCACCGACGGTTTCAGAAGTCAGGCTGGTTTTTTGGGGGGGTTTTTTTCTCAGAGAAACTCGGAGCTGCTGAAAAAGCTCTGACGTCGGTCCTGAGATGTGTGATGTTTGCAGTCTGTCGCTGCCAAACAGAAATCCATCCCGACAAGATATTCAATCATTCATTTAGTTCTTAAATGTTAATCCAAGGTTAATCGTTGGCAGTTAAAATTATTTAATAAAATGTTTTTCCGTGGGTTTTTTTTTGCTGCACAGTTTCTCTTCAGCTTCTTATGAACAAGGAAATCTCCATTTGAATGAGACGTACAGTTTCATTCGCTGGGTTATTGGCCTTGTCTCTTACATTTAAACCAATCAGACATTTTAAAAAGTGAAATACATAAAAAATTCATGTGGCAATGAGGAAAGATGAGTTCAGATTCTCTGCAGCAGCTCCCCTCAAGCACAGGGACTTTTATAATAATAATAATAATGATGATTAAATATCTTTCTAATGCAAAATGAGAATTTTTTATGAAGACTTAAGCCAATTAAATCTTCAGTTAAGATCAGACTCCAACTTGCACATCTAGATCAAGTGTTAGATACTCCCCTTGGGGGTCAAAGGTCATGTTAGGTTGTCTCTCTTCACTCTATCTCTTTGTTTTAATGCACATCATCTCGTCCTTTTCAGAGACGATAACAGTTTGTTTTTGCACCCAAGCAGGTGTCCTTGGATTCCAACTCCTCCATGAACTCCAACACGCCGCTGGTCAGGATCGCCCGCCTGTCGTCCAGCGACGGGCCCATGCTCGCCAACGTCTCCGAGCTGGAGCTGCCCTCCGACCCCAAGTGGGAGTTTCCTCGAACGCGGTAAGAAAAAGCTGAAAAATGCTTCCACAGATCGACACCCATCGCTGCTGTTTAAAGCCCCTGTCAGAAAGAAAACACGGTGGTCTGTGGCTTCTTTCACGCTGCCAAGCAGCATATTTCAGAACTGACTGATTCTGCGCTGTTGTCCTTGTGCCGTTATGAGCTGTGAAAACACGAGCTGTCAATGCATCAAGGTCACCATGACACCTTCCTCTGCGCTTATTTATCTTGGCAGTCAGTTCAGTCTCATTCAAAACTGTAGAGAAATTAAAACCCCCCCGTCGAAGCGCTCGCTGCATAAACCAAAGCTCTGAGATGTTCTTGCTCTTGTTGTTTCAGGCTCACTCTGGGTAAACCTCTGGGGGAGGGCTGCTTCGGTCAGGTCGTGATGGCCGAGGCCGTCGGCATCGACAAGGAGAAGCCAAACAAGCCGCTCACTGTTGCTGTGAAAATGCTGAAAGGTGAGTGGATGCAGCAATTACACATGACCTTGAAAGTGACAATGATTGGACGGAGCGCTGTGCATTGTGTTTTCCTCCTCATTCACTCGTTTCCCCCTGAAAACAGACAGATTACCTGTTTTTTTTCTCTCCTGCTCTTTATATTTTCATCATTAGCTGTTCACTGCGTTAACTCACTTCACCATTTGTTCTGATCGGCCTTCACTCTCCTTTGTTCGTCTCAGATGACGCCACAGATAAAGATTTGTCAGACCTGGTGTCGGAGATGGAGATGATGAAGATGATCGGAAAGCACAAAAACATCATCAACCTGCTGGGAGCGTGCACGCAGGACGGTGAGGCGGCGGTGCATCGCGGAGGAAACGATTAGCATGATAATTAACTGTGATCTGAAAGTGACTCGGTGTTGCGTTGCAGGTCCTCTGTACGTCCTGGTGGAATACGCCTCCAAGGGCAACCTGAGGGAGTACCTGCGGGCGCGCCGGCCGCCAGGCATGGACTACTCCTTTGACACCTGCAAAATCCCCGACGAGCAGCTCACCTTCAAAGACCTGGTGTCCTGCGCCTACCAGGTGGCCCGAGGCATGGAGTACCTCGCCTCGCAGAAGGTCAGCCATCTTCACACTGAGTCACTCACACTGAGGCAGATGTGCTCATCAGGAACGAGACTGTTTTCAGCTTCAGTTTAATTACCATCCTGAAGGAAACGAAGAAGAAGAAGAAAAAAAAAGTTTTGAAAATGAGCAAATTAAAAAGTGTTTTGGGGACCAACAAACTGTCAGTTAAATGATTAAACGTTTAATTTAAAAAACCTCAATGTGAACAGAAATCAAATCCAGAAAAAGTCACAGATTCAGATAATGATGAATGTTTTACAGTAACAGTCGCTGAAATTTAGAGATTAGACTGTTGTTAACATTCTTGAGGTCGTAACTGTGTTTCAACAAAAACCATCCTCATCTGGATTCAGTCTGATCAGTTTTAAGGTTAGTTGATGGTTGGGATCAGTTTCAGGGTTGGATGAGGTTCTTTGGTTGAAGTAAAGGTCAAAATGCATCGAGTAAAGTGTGAGCAAGAAACTCCAACAACGGTAAATGGATGTTGTCAGCCGACTGATCAAAGATGCATGAGAATGTGTGTGTGCAGGTTCGTGTGCAGTGTACGGTGTTAACGTGTGTTTGATGTGTTCGTGCTCCCCCCCCTCAGTGTATCCACAGAGACCTGGCAGCCAGAAACGTCCTTGTGACGGAGGACAACGTTATGAAGATCGCCGACTTCGGTCTCGCCAGAGACGTGCACAATATAGACTACTACAAAAAGACCACGAACGTGAGTTTCAGTCCAATCAGGAGCCTTTGTCCGAAAAATAACAGCAGCTAAACATTTTGAGTATTAACCTGCATGAGGGGAGGGTTATTGCCATGCAAGAGGAGGATTGTTTTGCCTGAAATTAAATATATTCTGCAGCTCTGAATGGAAAGAAGAAACTTCATTCTCTCAGTTTTGTCACTTTCAGCTCATAGAAAGTCAACAAATGAACACAGTTTGAGATTCTTTTGGGCTTTAAAATGTTTTTATACAAGTTTTATAACAATGTTTAGATGATCGCAGCCTTTCTGAGGATTTTTATTCTCAAAAAAAGGAAAGAAACAAACATTAGTCCTTTAGATTTAAAGCCTGTGTGGATAGAAGAGTTCAGCAAACTGTACATTTCATACCTGGACAGACAGTTTCTATTGTGAAATGAACAATAACTGAGAAATGAAATGATATTCATGCTTATTTCAAAATATCAATAAAGAATTGCCTTGAATATTGTGGCAGTAATGAAACCATTAGAGATATAAATATGAAGTTTAAGGTGAAGATTACAGACAGAAAACTTTCAGATCCTCCTGATGAGTCCGTAGCTGCAGTTCAGGTCGGCCATGTTGGGTCGAGGCTGTACGGTGCGTCCGGGCCGCCGTGTGTTTTGCCGTCTGCTGTGTACAGAATGGTTCTGCTGACCGCTGCGGTTCTGTTGTGCCTCTATTGTTGCAGGGTCGTCTGCCCGTGAAATGGATGGCTCCGGAGGCTCTGTTCGACCGGGTCTACACGCACCAGAGCGATGTGTGAGTTTGCACAAACCAGCCGTCGCATGCCAACTGTCCAGTCATGTGGAGCTGCTGTACACCGGAGGAATCCGGGTGTTGAAATATCGTGACTGAGCGCGTTAGCATCAAAAGCCGGGTTTGTGCGTGTGAATATGGAATCGCGGCGTTCCCTCTCTCCAAATATCTCCCGCTCGCCGTCATCTGCGCTCGCTTGATAATCCTGAGCTTCTAGTGTATCAGCGGCTCCACATTCCTCGCAGCTTTTGTTCTTTAATCTCCCAACGCAACATCAGAGGGAGACAGAAGCACAACCGAGACCCGACGTCTTACTGTTGTTTTATCAGCGTAAATCCAACCTGCCCCCCAGAACAGAGGAGATAAGAGGGTCAGTGGATTCATCCCAAGGTGTTCTGGCCTGGGGGAGTTTTTCCAGTACGAGCCAAAGAAATCAGGCACCCTCAACGACCTCTGATTGCTCCTGTGTTGGAGAAGAAAGGCGAGTTCAGGCGAGGAGGTCACGAGGTCAATTTGTTTTGCACTACCTGAACCTCTCAATACCCCCCCCTCAAATCCCCCTAAAAAAAATTCTCCTTTGCCCCACCCGCCGGCTGCAGCCAGACGCTGTGTCCCCAGCATCCAAGACCTTCAGCATCCAAGCCAAACACTGGCCCCTGTCAACACTGGCTTGCCGTGTGATTACAGCAGACTGGGAACGAGCCGAGAGGAGAATCAGCTCGCTCTGTTATTTCAGCAGGTCTGGATTACAGAGTCGATCCTGCCGCCAGACCTCCTCCTCCTCCGCCTCCTCCTCCTCCTCCCTTTATACAGTAGTCAGTCTGCAGCCAGTTTACTCTCACACACCCCCGGGGGGACTCTGACTTTTGACCTGTGATGGTTTTTTTACCGAAATATGTCACGCTCGAACAGACGGGCTGGACAATTAAAACAAATCTATCACACACTCGCAGTCAAACAACGAGCCGACAGCAGGAAGAGGGACCGAATTTAAGGAAACTTTAGCTTGCAGCCGCTCACACGGCGCTATTGGCATCACGGTTCGTGCAGTTTTCCAAACATTTACAGCTCTGGAGAGAGAACTGGCAACGGGAACGCTGGAGGAGCCATTTTTGTAGCATTTTTACAGGGTTGTTTCACACTTTTTTTTTGGGCAGAAAAACAGTGTGCCTACAAGTAATTTGCATCAAGTTGCAATTTGAAGTCTAATTTAGACTTTAATTCCCTTTTTGAAATTCTTATACTGGTGTAATTTAGCGCAGACATGCACATCTTGATTCTTTTTTTTCCCCACAATCATTATCATGGAGGCGAGGATTTTTTAGTTTTAAGGCATCAGTTTATAAAAGCTGCAGAGAAGAAAAAAAGCTCATTGCACCTTCAGAGTGATGCACCAGCCGTTAAAAACAGCAAAAGTGGATAAGATGTGAGTGAAAACCTGCTGGTGTGTGAAAAAATGCTTGAAACTGATCAAATCTAAAAAAATGATAAATATTTATAAGCATCTAGCAGCTTCACTTTAAACACATCAGCATGTATTTGCCTTTTAAGAAAATCGCTGAAATCTTCCAGAATCGAGTATCATAGCGATGTGGGCTTCATTTTTATTCTTAGACTGTCATCTCTTCTTGTTTAGAAGGGTTTACGTCTTGATTGCCTTCTTCTATTAGTCGTCGGATAGCTTGTAAAAATTCTTCCAGTCGTCTGCTGTCGGCTATAAACACCTGAGGGTGCAGCAGCTCGTCTCTGAGTTTGTCCTGAACCAGTTCTGACCCGAAACACCTGATTTGTTCACATTCAGAACACGATAATGTCTCCTTTCACTGTTTGGGTGGAGGAGCAGTCGGCTCGGACAGTAGCCGCCGTTTTCAACCCTCTGGACCGGAGCGTGGATGATTAGATTAGACCCGAGCGTCGCAGTGGGAGGCGGAGGCGGAGTCTGATTCACTGGACGAACAGGAAAAAGTACTCCGGGTTAATAAACCGACATTATCTGATTACTTTCCCTCATTTAGTCATTTAGGAATAATGCAGCGGTAAACACAGACAGAAAGAGAGAAGACGGCTCTTCCATCCATGTTTTTCTGCTCACTTAAGATCAAAGTCTGCAGGAAACAATGTGGTACTCACAATGCATTATGGGTCACAGCCTCACAAATGTTAAATTATTGTTTACGTGTGAGATTTCTTCGACACTTTTGCATTTTCAACATGCTTTCAACCATCCAAACCATTTAAAAATGATCATATATTCTTTTCTTTATGGTCTCTCTGATCCTTTTGAGAATGATTCAATCATGTTACTCAAAATTAATCACGATGTCACACATGTATAAATGCAAGAAGAGCTTTTTTAAAAGTGCAAACATCTGAGACACATTTATCATTTTTTTGTGGACGCTGTGCTCATAACAGCCCAGGTAAAAAGATGCAAAAAGGCACTTTTTATTTATTCAGGCAAGACACACAAATGCTAATGTGTTGCAGACACACTTAGAGCTTTTTTATGTTCATCTGCATCATTCTGCTCATGTTCTGAGGCTCAAATATCTTCATTCAGCTCACCTTCGTGTCTGCAACAAAGCAAATCTGTCGGCTGTTTCTCTCCAAAGACTCTGAGTCTCCACTCGCCTCCTTTTCTGGCTTCAGAGACGAGCTGTTGATTTCTACAAATATTGACTGACTGTCCTGCACAATAAGAATGTCAAATTGATTCTTAAATTGGGTGCAGTAAACATTATTGAAGATCAATATTTCCCCTGCCACAGTCTTTAGATTATCTTGGGAACACGAGCTTCTCTCTGAACCTTTTCTCGCTTGAGGACATCAGTGCCGTCTGACCTCTAATCTGTGTGTTTTCTGTGTGTGTTTGTGTGTTATTGTGTGTGTTCAGGTGGTCCTATGGGGTGTTGTTATGGGAGATCTTCACCCTGGGGGGTTCTCCATACCCGGGGATCCCAGTGGAGGAACTTTTTAAGCTGCTGAAGGAGGGACATCGGATGGACAAACCTGCCAACTGCACCCATGAACTGTACGTCTGTTTATGAGTTATAGTCCAGTTTGATCAACTTATTTACAGGATGTTGTTCAGTGCAGGTAAATATGAGCTGGGAAGGAAAAGCATGGGAGGGATGGAAGATGACACCACAGCTGCAGCCAGAACTTTAAGCTTTTTAAAGTTATTTATTGCCTGGTTTGGTTAGAAAACTATAAATCTGTAGACTTCACTTCAGTTTAACCATTTTTTTTATTATTATTTTTGCTTTAAGAGATCCATTTATCATCATTCAAGATCAGCAGCTCTTTCTTCCTCCTCTTTTCTGTGGTGGAAATGGATCTCTATTACTGTAATTGTGGTATAAAATGTCTTCTCGCAGCTGGAAACACAAGAAATGAAAGTGAAAACTGGCAAAAACCAAAAAATGATGAGCCTTTGCTTTGCTTTAACCTAAATTACAGACCATCACCAACCAGCTGCAGATCAAGAGGACCAACACAAATCTCCGAAAAACACACCATCTAAGATCTGAGGATGTTTGTAAAAGTGTGTTTTGTTCCTTCAGAGGAGATGCAGATGTGATTAAACATGGATGTGTGTGTGTTTTCAGGTACATGATCATGAGGGAGTGCTGGCATGCCGTGCCGTCACAGAGACCAACCTTCAGACAGCTGGTAGAAGATCACGACCGGGTTTTATCGATGACCTCCACCGATGTAAGTTTCTCTGCACAGCTGCTGCTCACTGATAACACGGAGACAGCAGGAAGAACACGAAACTTCAGCTTTAGCTTCACCTTGGACAACTGTAACGTTTCACTCCACAAAACCTCACATAACCAGAAAAAAACATTTCTGGAAGTTAAAGCACTTAAAGTTGCAGGGAAACAGACATTTTTTAACAACTTTATCTCCTTTAATGTGACATTTATCTGATTGAAACAGAATAAATCAATGAAGATTTATTATAAATGAGATTTCCATTAATTCCTTCTGATTTGATCGGACCAGTAAAATCAGAACTTAGAGGTTGAAGGAGAAAACAGTGAATTTGTTCTTATTTCCAAAGAATGTGGAAGTTTTTTACCAGCAAAATATAGTTTCTAAGATCTAAACTATACTTTCTCCTATTATATCACTTTGCAAACTTCAACCTACAAGCTAACAGCCAGTAGTTGGTTTCATACAATGGTTACAGTTAATTAGTTGCCTTAAGTCATATTTGATTGGATTTAATAATAGATTATGTCATCAGGTTTAAGATTAAGCATCAAAAATATAAATCCATTTTATTTACTATATTTTTCGTACTGTGTTTTACTGAATATAAGTAAAAAAGTGTCTACAAATTATCACATCCTGTTTGTTTGGGTTTGGCAGAGTATTTATTTAATATATTTAGCAAATAATAAGACAATAACCAACAAGGATGCAGGATAAGACGTTGTAAAAATGTATTTTTTTTATTTAACTGTATCTTTAAAATGTTAGATTGTTCGTGTTCGACAGAGTAATGAATGTTTTTGCACAACTTCATTTTTTAAAAGCAAATTTAGAGACACATTAAAAAATATGAGAATAAAACAGGGGTCAAAGTCTTTTCAGACATGCTGTGCAGAACTTAATTACCATACTAAAAATACAGCAAAACTATATAATTCATCAGTTGATTTGGAGCCCATAGAAAGGGGTTTGAGTGTGTCAGCCCCCTTCTAACCTCTGACGTCTCCTCTGACAGGAGTACCTGGACCTGGCGGTGCCCTTCGAGCAGTACTCGCCCACCTGTCAGGACTCCAACAGCACCTGCTCCTCAGGAGACGACTCGGTTTTCGCCCACGACCCGCTGCCTGACGAGCCCTGTCTTCCCAAACAGCTCCCCAGTAACGGGGTGATAAGGACATAAAAGCGGAGCTGGAGGGGAGGGGTTGGACTTTAACCTCCTCTCACAGTTTGTGACTAACAAACACCTCTCAGTGACTCAAACTCCTCAAGATATGGAAATGAAAAACTCTGCATGCAATACTTCCTCAGTGCTTCAGCTCTTCGATTCGTCTTAAACTCTCGGTCGAAGGCCCCTTTTGACTGAGTTTTCTTCCTCCCCCCACCCCCCAACGACAGACTCTTGAAACATTGAAGGATTATTTTTTGCCGTTGAACCATGTTTGTGTTCCTCTTTTCAGAAATGAAATTATATTTTTGTACTCGGGCCAGTCTTTTGTTACGGACAATCTGTGGGGGGAAACCATTCCGTGCCTACTGGGATAAAAAACCTCCGGAGACTCAAAACGGAAAAAAAAAGACAAAAAAGCATTTAAGAGGAGGGAATAAACGACATTGGTCAGTGACTTCTTGGCGATCCAGTAGGCGAGGACCTCAGATTTTTTTATCCCCTCGTCTGCACGGAGCCCAAAGATCGCGATAAAAGTTCACGATCGTAAAGAAAATCTGATGACAAGATACCAGCAAAGCCAGAATCAACTCCATGATGGGATTCGTTCTTCCGAAAACACTCAGTAACTTCTCAGCTTTTACAGAAGACGTTCAGCAACAGAGCGGATTACATGAGCATAAAAAAAATGTGTTTTCTCATGAATTTGTACGCCACCGTCATGTTTTAGCATCCCAGAAAACCAGTTTTGTGATAATCACGGAACAAATTCGTCATCAAATGTTCGCGAAAGTTTCAGGGCCATTCAGTCAGTAATACAGCAAAGTTCTGAGGGTTTTTTTTTTTAATGTATCTAGAAAATGATTTATTGTAAATATATAAATGCAAATATGTATCATATTGCTGTCCACAGCCATGTACTTAAAAGACAAAAAAATTTTTAAAGTATTGTTTTAGGATGAAAGCATTGCAATCTAGAAGACACTGTCATGAGTGTAAATCATTTAATCATTTAAAGTGAAACAGAAAAGGTTTATTTGAATAATTAACGTGTATATTTGTAAAGATATTTATAGACTTAACATGTGGTTCTTAAGTTCGAAAGGTCTAGTTTAGGATTTTAGTACTGTACGCAAAGATTTTTATTTCCGTTTTTTTTTTTTTTTGTAACTTATTTTACAACAGAACTGCGACGTTATCTTCCACAACTGGCAGACTCCTCTGGTTTATGATCCATCTTTTTTTTTGTTTGTTTGTTTGTTTGTTTGTTTACAGTTTTAGAAAATGAGAATGTATGACAGACGCAAAGATGAATTTTTAAAAGCGAGTATTATTCGACAACCAGAGGAGGACTCGTGGACGTTTCCACCGAGTTCAAACTCTGGTTTGGAAACGTTGGCGTTTGCAATATCAAAGCAACGATTAACTCTTGCTGGGCAAGAAATGGCAGCGCTTCAGATAATGAACCAGAGAGGCCTTTTAGTAACTGAAGTACTTAAAGACATATTGATCAACAACAACAACAACTAGCTGTCACTGTCACTCTTATACTCCAGGATGGATTAGTGGCAGAAAATGTACCCTCCAAAATTTTATAAGACTAAAATACATCCAATGCAGTGCTCTCCAAATCCCCACAATTGAACAGAAAATGTACACTACTGTACAACAAATCCCACAATGCAATTTTTTACCTTAACTCCTGAGATGGGCAAATTAAAAAAAAATAGAGATGCAACATGAGTTATTAAGGTAAAGTTGACCAACTAGTGAACAAGGGGGAAACTCAAGACTAAACTTTAGTGATGAACTACATTTCCCAGAATGCACTTGAGTCTGGAATAGATTGAAGAGTTAAAGAAAAGGGAATGTTGCTTTAGATTAACTTGTTCTATGTATGTTTGCAATGCATTTGGGGATTCTGAGTCCAGTACAAGTGCAGAAATTGTTCTCTGTTCCCTTTAAACACTGGATTTGTTAAGGTGTGATAGTCTAGACTGAAGGTCTTACTCCTTAATTCTGATGCTTAATACAGAAGAATTAATTCTAAACATAAAACAACAAAATTAAAACACAGGAATTGAAATAAATCACCAGTAACTGGTGTTTTCTGATCGGTGCTACAGGGTTTCTAGGTGGACTTTTCTTTTAAAAGTCTCTCTAAAGGCTTCAAACTGTCTTACAGGGTCGACTATAACAAGCTGCTTGCAGTGTCAGAGTGCCCTTGAGCAAGACATTCAGCACTTGTATAAAAAAAATAGCTTGAAGACAGAAACATAGAGCTGTTGTGTCTTTAAGTGCTTGAGTGTTACTAAAAAACCTGCCCAGATGCTTGAGATTACATCGCTGCTGTATAGTATTAATACTGAAATGAAGGCATGCTGTGCGACTTACAGATCACACTGCGAAAAAAGATAAAGTATATATACAGTATATAGATATATATCTGTTTGTTAAAGGAGACTCAGAAGTCTGTGGCGGATCCTTCTGCAAGCTGAGTTTGCTGGAAAAGAAAAAAAAGTGCCAAATTAGTCTTAAAAAGTCTATTTCACCGAGTTCTTCAGATCTCTGAACCAAAAACTGCACTGTCGAATGTAGGCGGGCGGAGGTTACATGTGCAGGGAAGGATCATGAGATTGCCAAATGGATATCTAACCTTCCTTTTATGCAGTCGTCTCTCATAGCTGACCCCAAAAAGAAAAAAAACGCAAGGGTTGAAATGTTTACAGTCTGTTTTTTTTTCTTTTCTTTTCTTTCTTTTTTTTTTTTTTAGCAAAGTCACAAAAGGGAAAAGCAACATTCAAGTGGCGTTGAAGGGTTCAGAAACATGATTCACTCGCTGCTAAATGGAAACGGTGGCAACACTTAACTGTGCAATGGCCTTATTCCAGTGTGTGAACTGAGTTTATGTGGAGAAATGTGTTGCATTTACCCAACGAGACTGAGTCAGGGCTTAATGAAATCTCCCCCACGATATTAAAAGTACTTAAAGGAGTGAAAACTTGTATTTAATTCTGTTGCTACACTGGGAGATTTATGTGTTTTTCAGCACCAAATTATTTACCTTTTCATTGGTTCATGCACGGTAACAAGGTCTTTGTGAAGTGAAAGGTTACACATAGTATTGTTAGTTCTGTTTTCGGTACAATTTTGCAGTTTTGGCCCAAATCTATGAAGTGCCTGAAATAATTTAGCGAACAAAAAGGAGATTAATTGATTGATTTTGATCACATTTTGAATGTATAACTGCAAAAAAAACATTAAAAATAAAAAAATGTTGTTCTCACTAGAAGCAGGCGATGTACGAATTAGCCTTTTTTTTTCTTTTTTTTCTTTTTTTAAGTGAACCAGACAGACAAAAAGGCACTTGTGTAAAAGGTTGGATGGATCTAATGAAACGGATGGTGTTTTGTTTTATTTATTCTTCCATGCTGGGTAAAAGCTTTCCCTATGGTGAGAGTATTTTTATTCATAGCTGTCTGCTTTTCAGTGTTTGTTTTTCATTAAAGAGCCAGAAGAAGATAATGATGATGATGACGATGATGTAGAGTAGTCCTTTTTTTAAAAGATACTGACGCCCCCATCAGGCTTTGCTCCTGGCTTAATTTATCCTGTCATTTTTATTTTAGTCGGATGCACTCCCCTGGCCTTTTTTACTGCATCCTTGTTGAGCTTTTTACTCTGATTACTGACGGCCTCTGTCTTTGTCTTATATCACATTTAAAGAGAATGTGTTGTTTTTAACATGTGTCTTGTGTATGGCAACAAAAGTAGAGCAATATCTCTAAAAGTAGGAAAAATGGCCCGCCGATCAGCAGTGGTGGGATCAGGCATCAGTGGCAAAGGGCTAATGGAGGCAGTTAAGGCGGTGTTAAAAGCCTTTAGTGCCCAGTTGTTGCAGTTCACATGAAAATAGTTGGCCTACCTCTAAAAAACACAACCAAATCTGAACACAGAGATAATTAATAGGATTTATACTAATATTTATTATAAATGACACTTCACGATACCATTTCAGGTAGTTGTCTTGAAAAATGTCCATAAGTCTGCTTTAAAATCATTAATAAATAACCCCAAAACATACCTGAGAATAACCACATATTTTCTTCAGTTAGCTATCAATTTTCCAAAATGTAAAGAAAAGAAAACACACTCTTTTAGCCTCTAGGTAGGCATTTCCTGTGGATACTGTTAACTTGACATCTGAGAGCATTAGTAATCTGTTACGTTACGATATTAAACATTCAGAAGGGCTCATTGTGCTTTCAAGTTTGTTTTTAACCTTTAAAGTTGCAGCTAGCAAGTTAAGCTAACGAGCCTCTGCTTGAAGCATGGAGGCTAATTAGCCTAGCTTGCTAACTTTAGCACCCAAGTTACCAAATTTAGAGAAGAATGCATTTTCTTCAACAAGAACACAAGTTAGAGGAGTTTTGTTCTAGAAATATAAAAATAGTTGAAATAATTTTTCCTTTGAATTACGGTGCCACTTAACCAACAGCCTTTAAAAACACACAAACACGAAATTTCCGTGAGGAATTTTGGGGTATCAGGAATGTTACCCCTAAATGAATGAATGTTAATTTCAAATTTATCAGTATTTTTATGATCAGCTCTGATGCAAAAACTGTCAGTGTTGGCCTTGAAATCCTGAGACAGATGTGTGTTGCCCAACAGACAGATGTTAAAAACAACAAATCCTGTTCAGAGTGACCATGTTTTCTCTGTGATTGAATGAATAAACGTGGCGGCCTCAGCAGGGAGGGACTCTTACTGTATGTACAGTCACACATCGGCCTTGAACCACCTGTCGTCTCCATTCTGACTTATTTATTCTCTTTTCTGTTCGACAAATAGAAAAATCAGGATTAGGGCTGCAGCCGGGAGGAGACGGTGTCGTCTTTAAAAACAGAGATAAACACCTTCTCCTTCCTGAGATATCAAAACCATACATAAGCCACATGTTTTTCTTTATTTTATCTTATTTTAAAGGTTGGATTGGTTATTTTTCACACAGCCCCTCTCTGTTTTTCATCCCGTTTTCATTTGCTCTCATGCGGTTCTAACCTGACGATGTTAGTCCAGATTAATTTATAGTTTGAAATAGACTTTTACGTTGCTGATGTACAGTAGAGTTTTATGTAGCTGTGTGAGCTATTTTGTAAGAATCTTAGAGAAAGGAAATGATTTTTTTTTTTATCACATACAGTTTATTTTTGTTTTCTTACCGTTAACGTCACGTTTCATTTTGCATTCCGCATCGAAACAAAAAGCAAGAAAGAGTCGTGTTTATTCGTTTCCTTTTTTTCAATCCCACATAATTTATTTCTCCTCCCTCTGTATTCATGTTTCTAACATATAAAGGTGGAACTAAACATTTGGAATTATGTGATTTTTTTTTTTTTATTTTATTTTATTTTAAATTAATAT
>JAPZDV010000007.1:2770109-2781419 GCA_029814665.1 Acanthurus lineatus | reverse complement strand
ATTGCATCTGAATATAATGTCATAAATAACATTTTTCCCCCCTCCCACATAATTAAACTGCAGCCAAACACAGAAATCACAGAAATCCTGCTTCCACTCATCAGCCAGTGATTGTTTTTCAGTCCATCCCGGCCAGCAGAGGCTTCATGGTGCTGTGACACTGAGCTCAGCCAGCCAACTAAGCAGCCCACACACACACACGCATGCACATCCTCCACCATCAGCACCACCGCTGGCTCTGGACCGGCTTGTTTGGGCTGGAAGCGGGCATCCCGGCAGCTTCGGGTCGGGCCGGGTCAAAGGAGCTCGGCGGGAGGACGGCCAGCTCTGGCGGCTGCTGTCCCTCTCCAAGACAACTGTTGACAGGCCAGAGGGGCCCAACTGGGCCGGGGCCGGGCACGCTCAATAGTTCCCTTTGACAAGGCACTTCCTCCAGGCAGCAGTGCACAGAGAAATAAGTGGAGATGAAGAGGAGGATGAGAGGAAGAAGAGGAGGGAGGACGGGAAGAGAGCAGAGAGGAGGCATGTCAAACCAGACAAAAGGAGGAAAACTGGAGAAGAGAGGAGAAGATTAATGCAAACAGGAAGAGGTGGATGAGAAGAGTGAGGATGATAAGAAAAGAGGGAAGAGGAGGCAAAAAAAAGATGTGAGATATGGAGAAAAAGTATTAGAAAGAGGAGAGGATGAGATCTGTGTGGAGAGAAAGGATGAGCAGAGGAAGAAGTGAATCTACAGACATGCAGCAGATCTGAGGACCTGTTAGCATCTTTTAGCGAAATGCTAACATAAAACATGCTAATAATCACAGAAATATCATGCTAACGATTTGTAGGCATTTAATTAGGTTTGCATGTTCACTGTTTGCATGTTCAGAGTTGCAAATATTTGGTTGTAATTCAAAGTGATGGACAAACTGCATGAGAGGAAAAGTCAGAGAATCCACAAAACCATCTGCAAACCATGAATTTCTTGAAAATGTTGAGATATTTTTGAAGAAAACTTGGCATCTGTAAAAGTCAGAGATGCAGCAGAAGTTCCAAGTCATCATGATTCATCTTCAGGGGACCTTGAATGTCTCAGATGTTTTAATCTGGAACAAAATGCAGGACAGACTTACAAAAAATCACACTGCTATGATACAAATTAGACAAAAAGGAAGGAAAGTGTAAAGAAAACAAAGGCTGAGATGACAGAAGTGGTGAAAAAAAGTAGAAGATGAAAGCAAACAGAAGGAAAAGAGAAATATGAATAGATAAGATAAAGATGTTGGAGGGTTTTACACACACACACACACACACTAGTCTCTGCAGAGTGTAAAATACTCCATTTAACACATGAGCATCCAGAGGTTTCTTCTTCTTCTTCTCTTCCTCTCTCTCATCACCTCCTTCACTCACATTTCTTGTAGCTCTCCTCCTCCTTTTCCTCCCACCTTTTCTTTCCTCCGACTGGGAACAATCATCACATCTGGAACATTCCTCCTGACGTTCTCGCTCCTGTATCAACAAACATCCACCACCTGCTCCACCTTTCATCTGACCAGAGACGAGCGGGTCTCCATTAGGTCGACATCTGGACCTTTAGCTCGTTCCCTCAACTGATGCAGAAAATCTTCGGGTAATAATGTGCAAAACGTTCAGAGAAACAAGTTTATTTTCCCGGTTTTTTGTTTATCGGCGGCTGTTACGACAGAAAAGGTGAACGAACGTTGAGAGGATGTTTTTCCGTGTTGCATCATGCCGTAATTTGTTTCTCTTACAAAAAAATGTGTTTCCCCCGGCAATTTGTTTTTTATTTGACATTAATGTGTTGTATGAAAAATAACACATTTTAAAGCTGCAGAGTGTTTTTTTTTGTCCCTGACTACACAAACACACACACACACACACACACACACACACACACACACACACAAAAAGTAGAAAACATGCAACAATGAAGTCACATTTTCAGCAACAGAGATGGTAGTTTGAGTCTTTCTGCAGGCTTCCTGTCAAACATAGAAACTAATTTTAAAAGAAAGTGTAGGATTCAACGTAGAAAATGTGTGATGAAGATTTGAAAGCATCCATAAAAATCACCAGAAGCTTTGAAGCTTTGAAGCAACCTTGACTCTTTTCTGCATGGTGGCATTTTTCCACTTAATGGTGTTTTTTGTAGGAGATATGCAAACTGAAGACAAACATCTTTATAACCAGGTGTTTTTAGGAGACCACGTTACCAGGAGCTGACAGTTTCTGAGGAGCTGCTCGGAGATTTTTCAGCTGGTTATCAAAACTGAAGACAAAGGAAGAATTTTCGAGCTAAAACCAGCAAAAACCTATATGCAAAGCAACATAAACTCTGTTGCTTTGCATCTTTTTTTGTGCAGAAATGCCTTTTTATTGAGCACATTTCTGTACACAGGGGAAGCAAAACCAAGGACAGTTTAAAGTGCAACACCATCGAGAGTAGGACGAGTGTCTCTCTGTCCAAAGTCTGTTCCTAACGTTACTTTAATCATATATTTCCCCACTTGTGCTTCACTGATTTCTGCATAAATGCTTTTATAAATAAAACAGTCGTACGCACATTTACAATGGAGTGGCAGCTAAGTTAAATATATAATTGGAACCAGAAAAAAAATAGTTGTTTTTGAAGGTTACAATGCAGTTTGTGATGCTACGATTAACCTTCTGTTGAATCGTTTCCGGTCGACCAATTAGCACAATGTTTAAGCTGCTATGTTTGGCATTCTTTCTTATATCATTAGCTTAAAAAAAATAGCTAAATAGGTTACTTCGTCCCTATGAAGGACTTGATGCACCAACTTTATACCTCTGTATAGTTTCTATGTGATGTGTGTGAACGTCTGCAACTTATTTTAGTGTATCTGCAACAGGACTTGTACAATAATAAACACATATTTCGCTATTATAAGTTGGTGCAAAGTTTGTCTGCGGTGCTTAAATATACACAGAGGGACACCACATGGCATGTTGGACAGCCTTTAAAAGGACAGGTTTATATAATGCGAGGGGGAAAAAAAGTAGATTAGAAAGCCAGAAGCAGGTTTTCTTGCTCCTGCACACCTGCCTCTCATCAGCTGATCATCACTCTGACCGGCTGCCTGCTCAGCTGTTCCCCATCGGCCCGTCAGCTCTCTGCTCCGAGCCTTGTCAGACTGTCTGCAGCCATCTTTCAATGCTTCCTCTGTTATCTGCCTGCCTGTCGTTTAACCTGAATGCTAAAGCTCTTTGTATCTGTAGCTGCTGTGTTAAATCTGAAGGCTGAGCTTTTTTTTTTCTTCTTTACGTTATCGCCAGACGCAGTTAACATGATAGAAAGAAACAACTTAAAATGACAAGATCTTTTCACAATTAAAGTTCTTAGACTATCACCTGAACATCTCATTTGACAAATTTCCAAGAAAAGCAGTGCAAAGAATCAAGAAAATGGGCACTGAGGAAGAAAAAAAACAAAGTCGTAGTTGTTTTTAGGCGTTTCAATGTGAACATTTTCCATATTTTACATTCAAATAGTTTAAAACCTGATATATTGAGACATAAAACCCTCATAGAATATGCATGTTGTCTTTATAGAATAAGGATGGCTTGTTAATGGGATGAATTATGTGCTGAAAAGTCACAGTCTGAATGTTCAAGCTTGTTGCTCCAACATTTAATCACTCACAGGGTGAAATGAAAAGGGGCTGGTGGGTGTTTTTCAGTGTTTGCCTACTTCAGTGAAAAGCCTGCTCCATATCTTCCCCACTGTTTGGACTGAATTGCTTTTTGAATAATTCCATGCCTGATTTCTTATGGCTGTTAGCGCCTTGCTGTTCATCTCTATGAAAGGAAAGGAGACGGGGAAGAAAGAGGAGAAAGAGAGAGAGAGAGAAACACTCTGGTCCCAAACCTAGTTAGCCTCGGCGCTAAAACGTGTCCACGCGGCGGCGGCGGCGGTGGCTAACATGGCCTCCTGTCTCTGTGCGGTAAAACGCCGCCCGTCCCCGAGGTGATGAAAACCTCCTCGCTAAGCAGAACACCAGGTTACTGTTTTTTAAAGGGATGAGAAGAGAAAAAACTGAATCAAAGGAAAAAAAAAAAAAAAAAAAAAAGTGGAGACGAGAGGCAAGAGGAGTTGTTGCCTAGCAACCTCCTGACAGGTGCTTTGTAGGGATGGGATGTCGAGTTCATCCAGCTGTTGTTGTTGTTGTTGGGGGCGATTTTTGTGTTGTTTTTTTGTTTGTTTTTTTCCCTTAAACTCCACTTGGTGTTTAACACTTAAAGGCTCCTGCTGCTCTCAGGTGGATCTTCAGAACTGTTGCTACTTTTTTTATTCAGGTGATTTAAATGGTTTAATACACCTGTAAGTTTTCTTCTGACCACATGAGGGCAGTACAACAAACACCAACGTCACATTTTTTATATAAAAGTTGAATATTTACGTATTAAGTAGACACTGTTTTGGTCTCCATTTGGTCTGAACTACTGAAGAAAATATGTAACTCTTTAGCTGTAAGATGCTCATCTGTATTTATTTTTTACAATTTTTATCAGATTTTTTTTGGTTTGTTTTGTTTTGTTTTTACTTGATAAAGAAGTATAAAGAAACATCTTGTTGTACCCTCTCAGTCACTTCTTAATATTGGCCTGATTGTACTTAATTGTACAATAATTGTGCAAAAATCTTGTTCTTCCATGGAGTCAGTTCATGTCTTATCAAAACTGATGAAATGTCAACACCAAATGCTGCAATCCGTCTGTCTTTATCTTTTATTTTTTACGAAACTCAAATTAAGACACTTTTTAAGCGAATTAGACTGTTTGTTTAATTTCAATCACTACTGACTGAAGATGTAACAGAGACTTTCTTAACATTAATTTCAGATTTTAACCTTAAAAATACTTTTATTTCTTAGTTGTCTTGCTCATTCTTAAATGCTCTTCTTTTTCTGCACTTTTTTTGATGCATTAACTGTTAATATTCAAAGAAATAATCCTGAAAAAAAGGTACTCAGATCTCAAAGATGACCGTTGTTCTGCTAAAATCCCTCTCTGCATGAGCTGTGATATTAAAACAGATCTCACTGTGTGCGACTGACCGGCCTCCATCCCTCAGTTTTCCGTCATTCAACCTTTCAAAAACGCTCACGGCTGCATCGCTGACTTCACGCTTACGCTGCAAACTTTACCGACGCGTCCAAAGGCGACTGCCTCAGGTCAGCAGGTTTCGCTCCAGCTCTGCACAAAATCCCATCATCCCCCTCACACCCTGATCCTCTGTCCTTATCAGCAGAAGCATGAGTGCTAAAAAAATAAGAGAAAAAGCCACAACACTTTAACAATCCCTCTGCGATTAACAGAAAAAATGTGCTGCAAAAACAAAAACCCGCCCATTAGCCGATTTTAAGGCCCTTTTCCCTGCGGTGTTAAAAAAAACAGGGAATAATGGGATGTTGGAGTCTTAATCAGCCTCCTTCCAACTTCTCAGTCCCACCCACGGACACGGAGGAGAGGGGGTTTTTTTGGTGGTGGTGGTGGGGGGGTTGTTGGAGGAGTAGACTGGGCATTAAGAAGGAGAAGTGGAGGGCTTTACAGGTGAATGGGTGGGAGGGTTCGGATTAAAAAATGCAGGAGAGGAGAAAAAAAAAAAGCCTGGAGGTCAACTTGACTGCCAAGACACTGCCTTTCATGCTCTCCCTTTCATCTGCCGCTCCCGCCTGAAGAGAAAGAGGATGAGGAGGGTGGGTGGGTGGGGGGGGGTCTCAGGGGGTGAGGCAGTGAGGGGGTGACACAATGCATGCAGGGTAAAAAAAAAAAAAAAAAAAGGGAGAGGCAGCGTGGTATTAAATCAATGTTCATCTTCCAGGTTTCTTTTTTTTTTTTTGATCTGCTGATTGACATTCATTACACGTTGCATCACATTCAAAAGGAAGATGGGTAATTTTTTTCCGTATTTTTTTTTTTTAAAGGCAGACAGAAAGCGTGAAAGCACTTTTTTTTTTCACGAGCAAGTCCGTAACCTCACACAGATTGAAGACTGACCCTCGCGTCACCCCGAGAGCCCACAAAAAGGCTCCTTTTCATCCCGGCTGTACAGTAGCTGCCGGCGCTGCTGGATGCTCCTCTGCTGTGATGTCAAGGCTTCGGTGGAGGGTTGGTGGGGGGGTTGACGGAGGGGGTGGAGGGGCGACAAGGGGGCACAGCTGGGCAGCTGTTGGGGAAAGCCGAGGGTCCCTCAGGTCCTTTTTTAAATAGGCCTTTTCATACAACACCCACTCGAAAGACACTCCAAGAAACAAAGAGGGAGGGAGAGCAGCGGGGGGGGGGGACGAGTGCACCGTAAACAAATCTCCGTGTCGAGGCCCATCTCGCCTGTTCGTGGAGCCCGGACGTAAACTCCGGTTCCGTCTGTTGTGGAAAAAGTTGCGCCGTCGGTCTCCTCAGTTACTCGACTGTTAGTCCGTTTTGTCAACAGTTTCGCTCGAGTGCTTTTCTGTGAGATAAACGAGACGGGACGGGAAGAGAGAGAGTGCTACACTTCTTTTGGTTCAGTCCGACGTTTAGAGACCGAAGATTTTATATACAACATGTTTTTTTTTTTAGACAAAATCTAAACCAAAGTGCTTCAGTTCGAGGCGTGAAGTCCCACTAATGACCTTGAAAGGCCTCAGTTTTTGTTACAGCTCAGACAGAACGAACAGCTTTTACATGTCGAGCCAAAATTGTAAAACGTGACCGCAGGGTGGAGGTGGAGGAAACACCATCAGGTCATCAGTATATAATAGAGGTCAGCACACTGGCAGCAACTGATCCATATCTTTGATAGAAATCTACCTAGTCTCTGGTCTCTTGATTTTCCTTGACAATGAAGTGTCAAACATGTCATTAGTGTTAGAAATATAGAGCTTTTTAATCCCGTAGACGTCTTGTTTTCAATCTGATTCATTTTAATAAAGTTAAATATTTAAAACCAGTTGAGCAAAAGCTGAAGCTAAAGCTAGAAGAGCAAAGAAAAGTCCACAGCTCCTTCTTTGCCGACTAAAAATGACAAAGGTTGAATCATATCACTTGCAACTGTTTCTACACAGTAATAAATAAACGTTTCTTTGCCGCTGCACCAACAGAAAGCTGCAAAAAAAGAGTGCACTTTTGCACAACAGACTAATGGAAAGTATGCAACAGTTTGCAGCAAACACTGAAGGACCTGAGCTTCCTGAAGTAGAAGAGATCATCTGTTTCTTGCAGTAGACGGCCGCAGTGTTACAATTATAATCCAAGTGAGTGCTCATATTATATCCTCAGTCCTTCACCACCTTCACCATCTCTTCCAGGATGGAAACACTGGTGCTTTTTGGACAGAAGGAACTCTCTCATAGCTCTAAGAACATAATTATCTGAACCCCCAACTTTATTGTATCCACACCAAACAGGAACCATGAATGAATGTAGTTTTTAAAGCTTTAACTGATATATTTACTTCAGAGCTGGTACGTTCTCAGCACCCGAGGAACTCTTAGTATTGTAAGTGTCCACTGATTGGTTGAACTCAGGGGCCAGCACCAACTTTTTTTAAAAAATCTCGTCAGAGGTGACTTGGTATGCTAACTGCTAGCTGGCTTTTGTCGCTTCATGGAGTATCTATTGGCGGTGTGAGTGCAAACAGGCAAAAAGTCCTCAGAAGTGTTTGGATCTCCAGGAATGTCACAGTTCCTGGCCAGTTCCTTGCAGGTCGCTTTCAGAACTGTTTGATCCAAAAACCTGGTGTCCACCTCAGTCCTGATCCTCCTTAACTCCACAGCCACCTCCTTTATCTCGGTTGCATTGAGGAGAACTTTATTGTTCCTACATGGTGCCGCAAAGTGATCCTGTAATTGTCTGATTTGTCTCTATGATTCTATTGATTTGATATCAATGTCAGAAACTGTCTGGTGAAGCACAGAGTACAAATCTTTCAAAACAACCGATTTAACTTCAGCTTTGTCTGAAACAGATCGATCCTGTGCAGAAAGAAGCTGATTCATAGAGTCTTTACTGTAACAGAAAACATCCAGAGATCATCGTTCAGCTCTGGAACATCTCAGATCATAAATATCTCCTGTTTCACGGCTCACAGTGAGCTGTTGTCGGGGGGGGGGGGGTGTCAGGATAAAAAAAAAAAACACAACGTGCAAAAGCAAAATCACAACTGCAATCAAACAACAGCTGTGTAAGCGCAGCCGTGTAAAGTCCATGTTCATCGTGAGGAATCTGTAAAAGACGACGGGCGGAGGGGTCGGGGGGGTGGGAAAGAGACCCGAGCTTGTCCACGAGAAGGTGAAAAATCGAGGAGGGAAGAGGAAAAGCAAAAAAAAAAAAAAAAAAAAGGAAGCGGAGATTATGTTTATGAAGCGCTCTCATTATGTAACCTTAGAGCAGCGCGTTACAATCGCAGCCACGCCAGGAATTTCTCATGAGTTCACATGGAGGGAAAAAAAAATGGCGTCCGTTGTTGTTCTGGGTTGGCAGCTGTCGCCCCCGTTTGGCCCCCGCGGTCGCTGTGGATTGAGGCCCCCGCGATGAGGCACGACATTGTTGAGGGAGCATAAGTGCAGCAAAATGCAATACCCCAAGAATGTAAACCCCCACCCCCCCACCCCCGGTGCTGTTCTTACGATTATCACACTCCATGTTCATCACATACGTTCGTGCCGGAGTGTTTTTTGAGACATACACTCTGCTGTGAGACAAAGATGGCCGCCTTTTTTTTTTTTACGGAAGTGTTGAGTCTTTTTTTAAAATATATAATTCAGAAAGTTGACTCTAATTCGTCTGCTTTCATGGATGATCTCTTATTAAGACGTTTGATGCAATGGTCCATTTTTTACCTCTTGGTTTGTTCCGTGTTGCAATAAAGAACATTTTCTCAACTATTCGTGATTATTATTTTAGCTGCTACTGCTTTTCCATTCTTACTTAACGCACAAAGTCTAGAGTTTGAAATGTTCTTTTTGCACAGTTGTCAGTGTTGCTTAATTCATCAAGTGTTTAATCTTGCAGAAATCTCCTTCTTTGCAACTTTCTTAAGGTTCAAGATGCAAGAAACGGCTTCTTGCTTCACGCCGGCTGAACTCTGCTGAGGTTTCACAATGTGCAGACTTTCCTAATTATCATTCGGCACTTAAATACCTCCAGTTATACGCACAGACATCAAAACGACTGTATTAAAAAAGTGAAGGGTCCGCTGAGGCTGCACAGATTTTACTGCTATATTCACCACTTTCTGGAGGAGCCATGTTTATTTTGTCCAGCTTTTAAAAAAAGAGTTCAGGTTCAGATTAGGGACGCTTGATTTCACGCATCACTCTTAAGATAAATACATAGCGAGGCTTTAATACCTGCGGTTTGCAGCCGACGACTCAACGGAGCAACTTTTCACTTTCTAATGTGAAAAGCACATCACGCCGTAAACGGACCGTCCGTGAAAAACTGCAGCTTGCTACGTCATTAATTTCTCCATCGACTGTAAAAAGCAAATGCAAGCCTGTAATTTAGTGATTTGAGTCGATGCAGAGAGCGTTAACGGACAGTTCAACATGGCTGATCATAATCGAACTTCACTGAGTCTAATGTCACTTATTTTATTGTCCTATTTTATTCATTCATCATATCTTTAGTGAATTGAAAGCCTTTTATTAATTTTTGCCAGTTGTTTAGCATAAAAGCTAACCATTGCACCCTTTTTTTAAAAACTCTGCATTAACTTTTCTGTCAGGTATCCACAGCTTTTATTTTTCCATTTTCATGCATATTAAAGATTTTCAATGAAGCTTCGGGGTTTTGAGGGGAACAACAGCACAAGATGGATGAACTGAAACTGTTGTGGAGAAATTAAGATCTCGGAACATTTGCATCAATGAAGCGAAGTGAATTTTGCTGCAGGAGACTTTTTCAGATGCGGACGACCCGTAATTTATCTTCTAAATACGTATTGTTTGTTTACGGGGAGTTTAAAGCTCACAAACACATCTAAAGCATTACTGCCCCCACTGGCTCTGCAGGATTTCACATGAGACCCTGAAACGCTGGACATGAGATCTGAACACCACCCCTCCTTTAAAAAAAAAAAAAACCTCCAACCCCCTCACCCCTCCAAAAGAGTCCCAGCTAATCCAGCCCCTGCAGCCCCGTGTCAGCTGTCTGCACCCCCTTCCAGCTGTCTCCCTAATGATATACCTAATGAGACATCTGGGGGGTCTCTCTCTCACACTGAGACAGTATGAGCTAACCGGAGGGGAGCGCCAAGTTTGGGATGGCGAGGGGGTGGGGGGTCACATCAACTTTCCCACGTGTCCCAGTATAGCAGTGTGACTAAGTCGTCGTTCTTTCATGAAATTTCATCAACCGCTCCTCGAGGTTTTCTGACCTGTAAGTAGCACAAATCCACAGAGGGAGATAAAGCCGGAGCGTGACGTGGAGCCGCGGCGTCGGGGGGGTTATCCGTGAAATCAACCAATATTTGAGATTCATAAGCGCCCACGCACTTGAAAGGATAAGCCGGAGTCAATCAATCATATCTGTGCCAGTAGTTCTGCATAATGTCATGGCAAATAAGTTAAGCCTCTGGCTTTAATTCTTGTTTCAGCCGAAATCTTCGGAGGCTCACATGCGCCCTTGTGAGTGTTTTCAGTCGAGTGTACGGAGCGAATAAATCTACTGTAATGGACACGTCGCTGTGCTGTTAGACGGTTTAAACGCTCGCAGTGGCAGAGGAAGTATTCAGACTCTTTACTGCAGTAAAAGTACGGAAACCACGGTGTAAAAAGAAACTGTTCCAGCACTGAATGTGAAAGACTCAAAGTATGTAAAGTACTTGTTGTAGTAAATCGTCAGAGCAGAAAAAATGTCCTCTGTGAGTGTTTTACTGTTATCATTAGATTATAAAAACTCATGGATTCATCTAAAAGCAGGTTTTCACTGTTGTAGCTGAATCAGGTGGAGCTTGTTTGAGCTGTTTTACATAAAGCTGCAACTTGTGATTTACTAAAGACGTCACACTTTATAATAAACTTCTCAGATGTTTTCTATTTAAATGTTTACACCCTATCATGTAAAGTAACTAGGACTGTCGAAGTTAACACGTTAATAACGCGTTAACTCAAACTCCTTTTTAACGGCACAAATTTTTTTAACACGCGATTAATGTACACACGGTCTGTGCCTTGCTAGCTCCCGTAGTTTCAGGAAGTGGCGCTAAAATAACATTGCTAACGGTTACAAAGCAGAAATGGATACAGAAAAGGGACTTTTAAACGGAAAGTTTAGCTTTAAAGTTTTGCCCGATGG